>JAVFBZ010151165.1:0-19259 GCA_032466195.1 Katharina tunicata
CAACCTGTTCAAAATCTGTACTAAGTTTTGCAACACTAGCAGTAATCTCGGGGTCAGTGATTGGCGGTGCATAACCATTTTTTTTTTGTAAACGTTTTTTTTCTGCCAATTACAGTTTCTGTATCTATCAGCTCTAGCCAAAGTATGACGATAACCAAATACATAACCATTTTTCTGAATCTTAAAATCTCTGTCAGAGTATTTCTTGGGGGATGGGACAACGGAGAGACCACGGTCATGGAGGGACCTGATGCCGTTAAGTTGTTAAATATAATTGGTGTGAATGAAACTTAAATTATATAAGAGCTATTTAATAACACACACTATGGCAAGTTGGCAACATTTCCCATTTATTTTGGCTATATTTTTAGTGCATTTTAATTTGCATTTTGTAGGTTAAAATTTCTGACAAAGGAGAGAGGGGCCGGAAAGCTGCAGGATTTTATTCTACATTGAGATTACTGAAGTTTGTTTTGTATATGCATATTCTTCTGACTGTGGTCTTTCCCAATGTGACAGCCTCAAGCTGTACACTTCAATATAACAATGCGACTGTTAATACTGTTTGATCGGGTTGTGGTATGTAAAACCAAATTGATGGCAGCAGACACTCAAGGAAAACTTCAGAAATTTGTGAAAAACAATCTTAAGGTTGATTTACATTACCACCGCCACTGACTAGAAATGTCTGGTCAAACAAGGTCCAACGGATCAAAAATCCTGTCTCAAGATGATGTTATACGGTCTGTGACAAAGTAGGCGCAAAACCTGATTGACAAAACTATAGAAACTCTTGATCAACGGTTCTCTGAATTCATGGACAAGAATTCTGCACTTGGGGCTTTTAAAATCTTCTTGCCAGCAAATTGGCTTGACTCTACAGAGGCATTAGGCCTGCTGAACCACTTCGAAACACTGCTCCAAAGTTAAAGTTATGATACCAATGTGGAACATTGCCAAGCACAGTTGTTAGAACTCTATATGTATGGCAAGAGGTTGTGTGAAGTAGATAAGTCCTATGTCAAGTCTCTAATTGCCCTTTGGTCTCAAATGTTTAAAAACAAGCATGATTCAACAGGAGAAATCCCCTTCAGTGGATCCACAGTTCTGGCCTTTGGAATAACAGGCCTGGGACTTCCACGTGACTTCCACACTATCTCATCATTGTGAACATTTTTGCAAAGTGATTTCTAAAGCCTTTACCACAAAACGAAGTTGCAGTTACAAGACTTGTATTTGACAAAGTTTTTACATTTGACCTTTATCTGTGGCCTTGGCACAATTGATCAAAGTCTTGCATGCAACACATTGCCTCATTGTGGTGAACATTTGTGCCAAGTTTTTCAAAAATTCTTTGCTACACAACAAAGTAACAGTCTGGACAAAATCTATATTTGACATATCTTCACATTTTACCAAAAATGTGACAACGTGCACATGTGGCTGGAATGATCTATCTAGATGATCTATTGGGGTTTTTATGAAATCGTTTAACCCATTCTTATCAAAAAATGTACATGTTAGTAGAAATTTTGCACCCGAGGTCAATGGTAATAAAAACTTTCTTCAACCAACTGGCCTTTGATTGCTTGAATTTGCTTCACATTTCTTTTTTGGTTTATCAGACAAGAAGGAAAGATGGACGGAATGGTGGAAAGGCTTAAGATACATAGCAGCATATTTCATTTATTCATTACTAATATGTGTGTATAAACCTTACCGTAGTGCATTTTAAAACAATACACCCAACTACTGACCTGGCCACACAACAACAGACTGACAGTTCAGGTAGAATGATGAATCCAACACAATTTGGAAGCCAATGTTATACAGATCATTTTATAAGCACGTCTTCTTAACGTCATAGCAGTAATATTTGTAGGAGCCAATTTTTGACTAAAACTGCTTCATTTTGCTTTGTGTCTACCACACTTGGGAGTTATCTCAGTGAGCCTGGGTCTTTTGAGTGCTTTCTCTATGCTCAAAGTAGACATAACCGTGCTTCCGTACAACTATAACCACTACAACTGTAGTTACAAATATACAAATATGTAGTTAAACAAAGAAACAAACAAATTAATACTGAAATATACTGCAATCTACTTGGAAATACTAGTTTGTTATTAAAGTTTAAAAAATATTTAAAAATATAAAGTTAAATCTTCATAACATCTTAAACTTATTCAATAAACAAACAAAAACAAGCCAACACTTATAAAACTATCCATGGTTGCATCTACTTACCACATGTGTTGTGGCTTTTCCAGACTCAGATTTACTATACTCAGGAATCTCTTCAATACAGGACATATCCTTCTTAGCATCAGCAGGGGCAACAGCTGGAGGCCCAGGAGGCTAACAATAAAACATTTTTTTTTAAATTAGGTTTATAAGTTAACTGGAAAATTGAAATCTGTTGGATTATACATATTTTTTCTTCCTGGATTTTCCCAGAATCTGAAAATGGTGTTCATCACGTGTATCTTTCAATAATAATGCCTCTCAAAGAAGTTTTTAACATGTTCCTGGTGTCAAGCAGTTAGGAAAGTTGACGATGTTTTTAACCGGATCACTAATTTTTTTTAAATATAGCTTTCCTAGTTTACTATTCATTAGGATTATTATTATTACTTTTTCCTGTTTTTTTACAGGCTTATAGATCTATAACAATTTTAGAAAACAGTTTTGATTACTTTATAAGTATTGTAGATAAAATAGGTCAAATATTTCACATGATTACCACTGTGGGGCCCAAAACAAGGAAAAATTTCCAAAATTGAAGTTGGGAATTTTTTGGGGGGAAATTTAAAAACAGGCTTCTTTTTTTTTTCTCCACAGATATGATGAATTATAGGCTGGCTATAGAAAGTTGGGTATGTTCATTATGTCATCTAATTTTATGACAGTGCAAACATATATTTCTGAGAATAATTCATCATATATATGGAAAAAAAAGAAGCCCGTTTTTAAACGGAATGAAAATTCCCAACTTCAATTTTGGAATTGTTTTGGGCCCCACAGTGGTAATTTGACCTACTTTATCTACGATATTCTTACAGTAATCAAGACAGTTTGATGCAATAAGGTTGCAGAGGCAGAAAAAAAATCCTTTTAAATTTGCGAAAATAAAGGTACAGCTGTATTAACATAAGTATTTTAAAAGATGCGTAACGTATACTTTATTAATCAAACCTTTACCTCAGTTTCTATAAAAATCGAGATTTGCAAATGAAATAATTTACTAAAGATATAGTTATTATATTTGTAATAACTTTTGTAATTTTAAAATTATAACGTTATATTGGATGTAATAGTTTTCGAGAAATCTTCAGTGTGTCAAACACAATCTTATTTAATAGCTGAAATTTGTTTGGTCAGACATTCGCTACGAGCAGCCCCACTCAGCAGTGACTACAAGAGCCAGTCTGAAGCATTCCCAAGCAGAAATTGCTGATTTTCGCTTAAATTCACAATTTTTAGATTTTAACATTTTCCAGAGCTTCGATCATAAAACTTTTGTATAAATATAAATTTTTGTCCATTTGCCAGCTGGAATCTTACTTAATTTGAATATGTCAGTTCTTTTTATGAGTTCAATTGCGTATGCATGTTCAAAGTACCGCTCGTCCATCTTGACAGTTTCCGAGTTCAGTATGAGTGACATTCGCGTACCATGAATCCATTGAAAGCTTGAAAAGAGGCGCGCTGTATTGTAATACATATTTTGCATCAACCAGCTGTGTTCTAAACATACATACAACGGGTTTTAAATACTTTTGTTTTGATACAGAAATACCCTTATATGGCATGTTCAGTATGAGCATCATTCGCATACTATGAATAGTTTGAAAGCATGAAAAGAGGCGCGTTGTATTGTAACACATATTTCGTGTCAACCAGCTGCGTTCTTAACCTACAACGTGTTTTAAATACTACGCGATCATCGGGTGAATTTTGACAGTTCAGTTCCTAATTTTGTAATGTGAAACTTTATGGTGACTTGCGTGGATAAATTATTCTTTAACTAGGCTACATGGGTAGGATAACGTAATGTTATACGTTTAATTATCAACATAATGTAATTTTTAAGGTGTTTTTCTCACAGCTGAAAGCGAGGGCTTGACTTTGACCTACAACATAGTTAGCTTCAAGTATAATGCTCATTTCGATTTTGTATACTTTCCATGTCCCGTATTGGCACATGAAACATAGAAGCAAAGTTTCTGGAGCTAGTTATCCCCATTGAACAAGTGAAATAATTGAGTATGATGAACCGACAAAGCAAATAATTGAGTTTGACGGTGTGTTACCTCATTGTTCAAACAGGTGTGTTTTGTATTTCCATTTCATTGGGGTTTCACAACAAACATACTAAAGTTCATTTCACTCAATTGGCAGACTAAATATTATAACAAGTGAAATAAACAAAAGAATGAACATATCAAATAAAATGGTGAGATGATTATTTCACAGATTTATTTGAATAAAGTTAGGTGAAGTTGATAGGGAAGTGTTTTGTTGCATTCTGTTCTTATTTTATTCTATGCCAAACATTATTGGTGTTATTTCAACCACAAGTTCAGCAATTCGCTTATTTTGTTTGGGGTTGAAAGAACTCACATGACTTTACACTGGCCTGTGCAAATTAGGAAAAATCTTTTTGTAAAGATTGGTTGACCTGGCCACCCTTTACGGTTTGTTTACTCGGCATGTCCCTCCAGCATAAATACTATTTTGCAGAAGGCCCTCAAATAAAGCAGGAGTAGAAAAAAAATTATCCATATACACATGGTGATTTTTGCCATTCAAAATTTCTGTCAAGTCTAGCACCACCCTTGAACTCAGGCCCAGTTCTGTGTTACCTGAATCCTCTTTACCGGTTTATAATTGCATCTGATAGACGTAACCATTTTTTCGCATCCACCAACTCTCACTGTTTCACTCCAAATTTTGTAGGCTTTTAGGTCGAGTGCTGTTTGAAACTAAACCTACCCCTGAATGCTATCATTGCCTAGTCAACGCTAACTTCTTTGAGAACTTTTAATTGTTTGCAAATAAGACTGACCATCGATCGATCAACCAGCTGGTTGAACAGATCTTGTCAGCTTGTTCACTCTAGTTTTCCACAATATTTCTTGTGTCACATGGAATATTTCACTAATATGGTTTATCATGATTTGGGTTGCCTTTTGGGGGGTTGCTGGTGAAATCACTAGCATGGAAATATTTCATAATCCATCAAGTAATGATTATTGGAACTACTGAAATCTTAAATAACCGATCAATTGTCCCGTACAATTTATACGACGGTAGTTGGACAAGGAACATAAAAACATGAAGTCAAGAAATGCTTCATCTCTGCAAGTGCAAATAACCCCTCGAATTCCTGCACCAAAACATCCTTGAAGTTCATCTCCCATTTTCCAGTAGACACATTCGCTGTTGTAATTGTGAAATTGACATCGCCACTCCCGTCGTTAACTGTACTCCGATTCCGTAATAGGTCTAAAGGAATGTCCTCATTCGAAGACAAATCAATCTCGGTACCAGAGAAGCTGATGTCTGAACCATTTATGATATCATCAATGGTAAAACCTTTCATTTGATCTCGTACACAATACATGTATTTATTATTTATTCTCATTTTAATGCATATTAACATCTTTCTTTTTTGAGCTGCCTTAATTTTGCTTTAACTTTGGAAATGTTTAATCAATATTTTTTGTATCAAAATTTCTAAATGAAACAGTTTTAAACTCCTACACTTATGTTACCTGTATCTTTAATAAAGTGTTTATTTTTATTACCCCCATCCTCTATGGTTTTTGCATAAAATCCACCTGTATTCCAACTTATTAAATTGGTGTGGCTTCATGCTATGTCTACAACAACAATTTCTCACTTTCCGTCAGAAATTATTTAAAACAAACAGAGACATACATGATTGCTAAGACCTATCAAATCCACAAATGAAAACAAGTTGCATCAACCTGTTGACACACGAAGATAACTGGGCCTACCTTCACGGATTGCAGACGCCATTGTCGTGTACATGTTGCTATATCGCGGGACCTGTTGGTCTCGCTGGCCCTGTCAGCTTCCCCTTTTTCTGAATTGTTGCTGATGGTGTTTGCTTTTAACAGAGACATTCTTATGACGAAATGCCTCAGTGAGGCTGATATGTCTTTTTATGTTGGAACTCGATGAGTCACTTTGTGTTCAAACCGAAAGTGGGTTGTACAGATGAATATTGGTATAGACCGAAAGCCCAATTGGACCAAATTAACCAATCAGTGACTGGAACACACTCAGCCACCATTCAGGGTATTTTCTGACTGACATTGACAACAAACAGGAATTTTAATTTGTGAGTGTTTCCGTACCGCTGATTTCTTAGCGTGGAAAATGTACCCGGTGTTTGGCTGCCTCCTTCCGCTGTGTATTTTGCAATCATACTAAATTATTATATATTTTTTTACCGTGTCGTTTTTCAGAACTGCTGTTAAAACAGCCGGCGGTATGAAACAGGCCTTTAGGGATAACCCTACACAATGCATTAGTTTTGTGCTGTACTCTACACAGCTAAGAATATTGTTATATAAATTTTATCAAGAAACAATCAATCTTTAGGCCAACAAATTGCATTAATTAGTAATCTGAACACTCACACTAATGGCTTGATTGATATATTATTGGGTTTGACTTTCTTATTATTATAAGGTGTGAATCTCTTTAAATTGATTGGTAGGGGCCTTTTTGAAATAAACATGTTGGAGCTGAAAGGCCTTTGGAATAAGTGTGTAAGTAACTCCTCTGTATTAGACTTTATGTGGAATCATTCAATACACTCCAAAATTTTGTTTCCCTTTCACACTTCACCACATCTTATTTGGCATAATTGACAAACAGTGAGGCCTGCTAGTGGAATTTGTCACTTCCATCTGGTATTGTCATTTCTGTTGGTATTGTTCATCCCACTTCTTTGATAGGTTCTGTTGAGTAAGAGCTTTGGATTTTCTGTTTCAACACTGACTGGTACAATAGGGGAACTCCTTCAAGATAAATAACAGGCAGTGGTTGTATCAAACAAAAAACAGAAATTAGACTTCCAGAATTTCTTTGATGTTCGACCACAGGGATATTGCATACAAAGCTGAATAACCGAATTACAGTACTGTCAGCGAAAAGCATTCTTTGCTTATGAAGGTTTTGCTGAATGATGTAAAATCAGGAAAAAATCATGAAACTTGTCATGACCGAATTACAGTACTGCATACAATAAAAATAATTTTGAATTTTCTAAAACGTATCACTTGTTAAGATTGTTTGGACAGGTGTTTAACAAAATAATTTGTTTGTAGTCAAATAATGCTTGTATGAACGAAGCTGAATGACTGACATAAGGATAAGTTTGGGCCTAGTCTGAGAAAAAAATATTTTCTTTCATCCTTCATTCTTGCAAAGTCACTTCCATTTTGTGTCAGCCTTTTGTTGATCCTTCACAAAGTATCAGATAACAGATGTTCTAGTTTGTCAATGACTGGCTTGTTTATTGGTCCAGTTTCTTAATATAAAGTGACTGTTGTAGTCTAATCCTCTTCACCGCCATATTTGAATAAAGGCATACATGTCAGCTAGCGAGGATAAAAAGCGAAGCACATCTAGTTTGAATGGCGAAGGAAGCCTCTAGTGTATAAATCGGGTGTGCATGGTATAGTATAATGTTTAAATCTTCATACACAGTCACACATGAACAATTCTTTGATTGTCCTTGCACCAAAGCTATTCCGAGCAGGACGTGGTGGCATAGCATTTACCAGGTTCTCTTTACTGTGCCATAGTGAACAATGACCCCCATCTACAGTTTACTGGTTTTGTTATTGTTTTTGGAATCATCACTGCCTTTTGCGCTTGGTTGCTGAAAATTCGCTGCCATACTTCGCTCTAAGTCACATAGTCATCGAAAGACAAGCCACCTTCACTGACCAAAAATTAATATCTGAATCTGGGTGGATACAATTATTCGTAAACCCAGCAAATCCCATGGCTCTTTCTCACTTGAACTTGCTATGTGCCAACGCTACACACGAGAATAGAGACCTATACAAATCGTCATCTACAGACAGATTATTTTTTCTTAAATTTGCAATTTTTCTTACGAAGCTTCCAAGCAGTATGACTACAGCTATACATGGTAAAAACAAGTAGAGGCTTGATATTAGAGACAACTTCACTAAGAATGTAGACTGATAGGTTAAACTAGTGAATATATAAGATTGTAAAACTCCTCATTTGAGACACTAATGAAATGTTCTAGTATTAACCCTTGTCCTGTCACGTTATTTCAGTCAGGCAGGCAGCAGTCCTGCCTGCTACTCAGTAGTCAGCCTCAGTGCTGCAAGGCCACAGTGTTCTGCTGTCAATGACAGCAAGCAGTATGTCCCAATGTTTACTCTTTGTTACAGGAAAATTTATACTTTCAAACATGATGTGTTTGCTTTCTTCATTGTTTATAGTTATTATATTTTTAATTAAATAAACATAAAAATCAATAACAACATCATTATTTTGAGTATACTTTTTTGTATGATTTGTCTTAGTATTTTCTATGGCATTTGCAGTTATGAGTTATTATTTTCATTTTGATGTTCGGTTGTTTTTTATTAAAAATTTTAAAACTTTGTTAATTGTTTCAGCCTTATTGTTTCACTTGTATACTTTGAATTTACTGTGATTACTTTGATGTTAATATTTAGTAAAGTAGTACAACCCTGTAAACAATTTCAATAGTAGATGTACTTACTTTTTTCTTTTCAGTTTGTGTTAGAAAATCGTCAAATGTACAAAATATTTCATGAAATTGAAAAAGTTTCCTTCATGGTATTGCTCCACATATCTATTTGTTTCTTCTGTGAATAAATCCACAACATCGTTGGTAATAAACAACTTAAAAAAATATAACAGGCTTGGCGATTCAGGTACATCTACAAGAAATCCAGATTGCCCGGTAAATCCTGGAGGTGTCAGGTCCACATCACCGGTGAACCAATTCCACTTCTTTGCTTCATTCTCGTTTGCATCAGGCTCAAAATTAGTAAAATATTCCATATCCTCGAATCCGTCAAAATCCAGCTCGTCATCCGACCCATCCATAAAAATATAGCGAAATAAATGTCTTTTTTCGGCTAAATTATCGCTACTGGCCGCCATGTTGGAGACTAGGATCAAATTTGTACTACCATATCACTAGCGTATATTTACAGTAACAAAATATAACACTTACCTGTGTATCAAGCTTTGCCTTTTTGTTGATTGCATTTTTCTTGTCTGGATGTATGAAACAAAACAAATTATAACATTAGAAACATTCATGAAATATAAATTGTAATATCGAGATCATTTAGAAAAGAGAAAATATACAGTGGGACTCTCTTTACCCTAATACAAAACATCATACTTGGGTTGTTTTGTTCTTTTTTCTGCTTGCTTTAATTCCATAATCGCTCTGGAGTATTTTCTGTGGCAGGTTTCCGGCACTTAGAGACATGCCTGCCTTCAAAAGAGGTCATGTTTAATTATAAAACATATACTTTCATGAATACATAAAAGAACACTTAGATACAATGATACAGAAGTAAATTCCTGGAAGACTGGTTTTCGGAAAAATGTAGAAGGGAGACCGAGACGGATTCACAGGGCATGGTCCAAACTGTCATTCCTCAAACATTTTCGTTTCTGGGTGGGAGGCTCCCTGAGATCTTGGATGCACAGGATTTACTTAATGTTTAGGGCAGGGGTTGCTGTCATACAAGAGTATTTTATTTTACTTGATCGAATAAAATCTAAAAGTAAAAAATCCTGCTTCGTTCTGGCAACCTGAACACCAAAGAAAGGAATCATTCAGAAGAACGAATCAGGTTTAACACAATTAGGTTTGATTGTTTGATTGGTGTTTAACGTTGTACTAAAGAGTATTTCACCGATATGACGACTTACTAATCTTAATAATTTGCGTTGCCGGTGTTTGTTGGAAAACTGGGAAGAAACCTCGTAAAAACCACCCCGCGAACTCCGCAGCCAAAGGAAAACTTCCCTTATATACCTAAGGTCCAGAGGGGGGATCGAACCAAGTCCGAGTACAGTGAACACAATTAGGAATCTCTCGTTTAATCGGCATTTAAAACATTACTAAAACATGACGATTAACTAATTCAGTGCTGCAGTCTGTTTCTGAGCAGAGCCCCAGACTGCCTTGCCACTATCCATAGGCCTCAGCCCCAGACAGCTGTTGCAGCTCAGCCACATTGAAATAAATAAATTATGTCTTTTGTTATACTCAACCAAGGAAAACAAAATTTAAGTGACATTATTTTGACAATAAAAATAAATGGTTTGTTTTATTTAATTTACAGTCGGGTAATTTTTAGAGTTGTGTTTTGGTAAAACATCTGACAGATTCAATCGGGAAAAAGTTTTTTAGAAATATTTCCTACGTAGTGAATCAAGGGTTTTATGTTGTTGTTTTATTTTCATAAACATATGAAATGCTGAAAAAATATCACTAAGCACCTGTACTTATCAAGAAAAAGTTTTAATAGTTGGTTGACAGATTAAAAGCTCACAGAATAAATGTAGATCTGCCCGTAAAATCAACCAAACTTGATCGAGCCCGAACATCGGAAATCAAGTTTACTTCTGGATACTGCATTACTCCTCATATGTAGGTCGAATAAATTCCCCATTTATGCTGGTTACAGAGCCGCCAACTCGTGGCCTGCAGTGTTGTGACAGAGAATCATGCGATTGAATTTTGCTCCCTTTTCTCGCTATAACCATATTCATTTGCCATGATCATATAAGAGAATATTTCCTTGGTTATAAATCGTAAGAAAGCTATTGTGGCAAGTACTTTGACGTCATACGGCAACAGTGTTACCGAATAAGTTAAGATGAATTTTTCAACTTTCTGCTTGAAACGGTCTTAGCATCTAGGTCGAAATGTTGCTTACCATAATGCCCAGAAGTTAAAAAATCCATCTTAATTGACAATTAAGAATGTAAGAAAAAATAGCAGACAACAAATCCTTCTGACTGAATAACTGAGGTAGAGGCAATTTAAGCTGACCATGCCATAAACCTGAATTTTCATGAGTTGAAGACATCAACAGATCAGAAGTTCAGCAAATTCCTGATAGAAAGCAGAAACCAGTCCATACTTGACAAAATGACAACCTGCTGTTTGGAAAGCTGTTCTGGAATAATCTCCTAGAACAAACATCGAACTAGAAAACTAAATAGGCATCTTGTCTTCAGGTTACAGGTCCCACAAAATCAACCACGGCAGTTTTCCTGGAGCAAGAACAACCTTGGATTTTATGAACTTAAGTTGCTCCAATTTAAAGGAAACGCCCACAGATTTTTGTTTGATTTGTTTGATTGGGGTTTTACGCCATACTCAAGGTTATTTCACTTATATGACATTGTGCCAGCCCAATTAGTGAAGGAAACTACCAAGAGCACCAGGACACATGAGAAATGTCAAAAGAGAAACATGAAAAATAAGGCAGATGAGATAACCCTGCACTCAAATCTGCAATTGTTTTCATCTTATCTCTGGAGGATGAGTCGCAACCAATACAAATGGGCAAGAATAGGGTCCTAGTGTTTCTGCGGAAGAGTCCTGAACCACCTACATGACAGGAGGAAAACCCCTTTCAAACAATGTCTCTACAGACTCGAAAACAAAGCTGAAAAGTAACTGTGGCGGCCAGAGACAAAAGGCATATCAACCCGTTTAGAAGGTAAAGGCAGATCCACCGGGAAAAAAAAGAGAAACAGCGTGTTAACCATCCAGGTACTGGAAGAACTACTAAAACAAATTCATTCAACTGTAACAGACCATTCAATTTGGGAAAGGGATCTGGAAACAGTCAAAGAATGCAACAGGTCCAACAGAACAAGAGATCAACCCAAAGTCTGGTACAAACCTGCATGGCAACTGTCTAAGACTGAACAGCTGTCACCAGAACCGACAGTCGGCTGGAAGTGAAGCATCAACAGGAAGCTGGGATCCAACTGGCAAAACGGAATACAAAGATTAAACAGCCTTTGGCAGATCATTTGTACCTGGAGCATTTGAAGTGCAGGGCTTAATAGGGGCCATCTTGTGTCCCATCTACATACAAAAACATTGTCTTATCAGACCCCTAGCTAGGCATATTTGGCGTGGCGCAGCGCCCTGCCCCTATTCCGGGCGCCATGCCCTTATTATCCTCGCCATGCCCTTAATATTTCTTGCCATGCCCTTTCTAGGGATGTTCCATGCCTTAAAACTACCTTCGCCCTTTTGCAATTGTATTTAATCTCGCGTGTTGGTAAAATCGATTCTGATACAGAAAGTAAGCTGCCATATTGCGAGCCAAAGATTTACTTTTGTTACCCTTTTTCACAAAAGAGCTCCAGTAATGCATTCCCCGTTTTTGGGCAGGTTTCTGGTTTATAAAGCTTCAGCTAGAGTGTGGTAGTCCTTTCCGGATAGTGGAGAATGCATTACTATGTGCCGCTTCCTATGATACGTGCTTTTTCGTGAAAAAAAAAATTCAGCATGCCAAGAAGCGACAGATTAGCGAAAAAGAGGTCTTTAGAAACGCAGAACATCGCGAAAAACTGTAAATCTATTAAATCTTTTTTTGGAGTTGGTCAAACTGTACCTACAGAACCAACAATCTCATCGGTTGCATCAAAACGGTTTGCTGCAACAACAACAGAATCGAATTTAGAAATTGAAATTCGGAATTCGACGCCTTCACAATCTGAATAAACTTGCAGAAATAATTATTATACCAATTAGTGTAAGATCATACTCATTCTTTAGTCAAAGGTGTAAATATGTTGTTTTTCAATTTCCATTATTATGTACCAGTGACACTTCACATTATTGGGGGTTGTGTTGTTGTTTAATGTTTAGTTGGAAAAGACCGTCGTCATACAGGTGATTGCTGTTTAATATTATGCTCAGTGGTATTTATTCTATGGGTGAAATTAAAATGGTACATGTTCCAATAACTTATATACAGAAACTTGTCAAAAATTGTCTTCTAAATTTTTTTTTATGTATTTTGAAGAAGAGTTTGAACAACATTTGTGGAAACAATTATGATTTTGTCAACAGTTTAATTTAAACAAAGGAAGCACACAGTCACCAGTTGATCATTTCTATTTAATAAAAATATTTCATCTTTCCACCTTCATGCCTGCCTGAATAAATGTACAATGTACATTTCCTTTGAAAAAAAAATTGCATCTGACATATAAATTTATAAGATGATAGGTTTTTTAACTTTGGATTGCTTGTGTTTTTAAAACTTCAATAAAAAGGTTCCGTTTGTCACGTGCCACGTCGTTCCTTTAGACCTCACTCCACCCAGTGGCAGAGTCATATCCACCATTAAGATTTTATTCAATTCAAAAACATGATATTCTACATATCAGTTCATGTAAAAGACTTCCTTTCTATTATGCTCAAGTGCCACCAAATTGCATCTTTTGATGTTCATTTCTAAAAAAAAATCTAAAGAGCGGGAGGAGGAGTCACCCCCTTCCCACCGCTCCGGCGAATGCGCCGTCGGCAAACGCCAAAGCCGTTTGTTCGTCTTTCCCCCATGCCTCTCTAAAATCCTACCTAGGGGTCTGCTTACCCTAAAAATTGTAATAAAGATAGTACCTTCTGTACATTACAAAAGAAGGACAAAAACTTCTTCTGATGAATATCTCAACTTTAACTCCGCGAAATTCCGATGCCTGACTTCAACACAGTTTCTTTGAACGCGTTTAACAAGTTGTGAGTTTCGTTTTGGTTTGTTAAAAACAACTGTTTGTCTCTATGGAAGAATCTACAGACACACAACAGTTACATACACCTTGGCCTCTTTGTTTTGATTTTAGTGACATATCACAAAAACTTGATTAATCTAAAAATATACCCAAACAAAAGTTAATCTAATAAGATATTGAGCCACATGGAATACATTTACCACATTTGATAATAATCTTGATATTGGTTTTCAAGGCAACAGCGAGAAACCAAACAGCCAGAAATCAAATCTTCCATAAGGTGTCGGCAAATATCTGCAGATATACGCATACCCTGTAGCTCAATATCATATAGCCACTTGCAACAAGGAATATTTGCACAAAGATTGATTAGAATCAGATGAGTAGTTCTATGTTAACTACTAGGAACAGTTTATCCTTTGCAACAAGTTCGCACAGCCAGTAGGTTTACACACTCAAACCACGATCCTATGTGACATCTTGCCACATATAATACTTCCACCAAGTTTAATAATCTATTAATCCAAATTTAAGTTAACAGCTGGAAAAATTATTTAGACTTTGGCACCAGGTGGCAACACTTTTATGCTGACATACACTAAAACTCAATCTCATGCAATATCTTGCCTGATTACAAAGTTTTATTAGAATCCTATAAGCTATTTTCAAGGATAAAGGGTACAGCTGTTAACTGGTTTGCACATTTTGTTTGTTGTAAGGTGACACCAGAAAGTTGAATAGATATGCTACATCTAACTCACTGCGAGCGGCCACAATCGTGGCACCAGTGTAAACTGCGGGCGGCCATGATCATGGCCCATCATAAATGTTTCCTAAAGTGCAGAAGGCCACTATTGTGGCCCGCCGAACATCATCTAGCACGCTCGGTTTGAATGGCTATCTAAATGGAATTCCTGAAAATGTGACATGCAAACTCGATCCGAAATTAATAGGAGCATAATTTTCATTGGTTAATAAATGAAAATGACCTAAATAGGCCTCTGGTTTAGTGAGAAAAGCAAGCTTGTACTGAAACGCTGTTAAAATGGCGACCCCATTCAATGTGGACCGTGACAGTTCCTTTAATGGTTTCACGGCATCAGATGTAGACGACTATGAACTATCAATGGGCGATTCTTTCTCAGATTCTGATTTTGAAACCAGTGATAGCAGCGAGGGAGAAATAAACTTGGAAAGTGAAGAAAGTTTGCCGGAAACTTTGGAAATTTGTTGGGAAAAAATGGGTGATTTAGCTTCGGATTACTATGATCAGAGCCCAACCGGCATGCCGGATTTCAATAAATTTTTGGGACCTCAAAATATTCCTGATAGTGTAAAAGAGCCTGTCTATTATGTTCTCGTACTTCTTGGGGATTACATCAATATTTTAGTGGAGGAAACAAACAAATACGGCTACAGAAAGGCGTTCGAAAAAGTGACAGGTGGGAAAACAAATTCTTGATTTAAAAAATGGTGACACACAGACGTTTTGGAGATGAAAGGATTTATAGTAAGGATTCTAAACATGGGATTAATTAGAAAGTCTTGCCTCAATGATTACTGGAGTGAAAACTTTCCCAGCAAACGCCATTTTTCAGTACAAGAGACAGATTCATGCAGTAACTGAGTTGTTTTCACACTCGCGAATTACATGTCACCTTACCTGGGCGTGCCCACAAGGTAAATCATTTTATTGAATTTGTTTGTGATCAATCCAGACAATATTACTGTCCAAGAAAAGAGGTAGCTGTAGATGAGAGTTTGGTTTCAAGGTCTAGCTCCAGCGTTACAGTACATGCCAAGTAAAAACCATCAGAAATTTGGACTGAAAATATGGAATTTTTGTGAGAGCTCCACTGGATATACCTTGAATGCAAATCTCTACTCAGGTAAATCAACTACTTCATCCAAGCATGGGCTTGGTTATGATGTGTGTATGAATCTCATGCAGCCATTCTACACATTTGGTCATCATCTGTATGTTGACAATTTTTCACTTCTGTTCAGCTCGCAGAAGACCTTTAACTTAAATCAACTTACCTGACAGGTACCGTGAGAACTAACCGTAAACGTTTACCTGGAATTACGGAGAAACAATGTAAAGGTGAAATGACAGCAGCGCGAAAAGACCATCTTGTTTGCGTGAATTGGTTTGACAACAACCTGTGTTTTATCTCAGCACAAGCGACACCATGAAACCAGTTACCTATGTTTCAAGACGAAAGAGGACACACGAAGGTGTGCCACACCTGATAACCAGTTACAATCAACATATGGGCGGCCTGGATATGGCAGCTATGAGGTGCTACATGTTTTTAGATGAGCGATGCTCACTCAGATGGACAAACAAGGTTTTCTTTTTCATGCTTGGTAGGCTGGTTTTCAATGCCTTTATTATCTACAGCCAGCACACATCTATTGGCCAGGTGAGAAAACTAGAAAGCTGTGATTTTTTGATTGATGTTGTCAAGGGCTTGGTCGGTAACTTCAGGGAAGAGACAAAAATCGGCAGACCTGTACTTTCCGTGGAATATCGCCTCATCAATCCCAAAGAACATCTACAGATAATTAAATTACCTAAGGGCAAGAGACGAGATTGTGCTATTTGCTCCAATCATGACACTAAGAGAGTTCATACATCCTTCCAATGCACTCACTACCTGTGATGTTGGATTGTGTTCTGGTAACTGTTGAAGGGATTTTCACACTAAAAAAAGTCCTGAAAGACCCCAGTGTGCAGTCAAATGAGGATTAAAGTACTGTAAATATGATATCCATGTGTAAAAATGTAACTAGCCTACCTGTATTCACCTGTCATTTGACTTTTTGTTAACAATGTAAACTTCTATCTCAAGCTAAGACAATAAACTTTAAAATGATATATAACAACTGGCGTCTATTACAGCGACAAGCAAACCACATGTTAGTAAATAGAACACTGTAGTTATTTTTCATAACCGCAAAAAAAACAGTAATTTTTCATGGCAGTGTGCTGTATAATATGCATACTATACAGAAACACATGCTAAAAAAATATAGCAGCGAACCAGTTAAGTGATTTTTTAAATTGAATAGATGTAAGTTTTGGGCTAAGACTTATATTTTCCGGTAGTTTTAAGTCTGAGCTTCATAAAAATGACAAGATTGTGTTTCTACACTTCTTAGCCTTTGCATAACATGTAGTTTGGTGGTAAAGGGGTCGACTTTGCTGAGGGTTTAGGGTATATTATTTTTATTTATCATATATCTATAGCGCAGACCCGCAAGATACAGAGCCATCAGATATTTTTCCATATCTACATCCTCTGAAATCGAGTTACATCCTCTAAACTCGTAGTCTAAGGCCAGACTACGTATCAATCTCACTCTTAGAGCTCGATTGATACTGCAGTCCGACCTCAGCCAACTCGAGCTGATACATAGTCGCGTATCCTGCACTGTCATTATTATCTCTTTATATTATATTATTAAGTGTGTGAATTTGAACAAAACTATGAACAGTATTTTAAATTGTTTGTCTGTTATATTTCAAGTTAGTATTATTTGAAACAATGCTGTTAACTGACCTGTTTCAGAATCGGAATCGCTTTCACTCCCAGAACTTGAAAAACTCTGATCTTCCTTACTTTCACTTGGACTCAATACAGCCTTATCCTGTTCTGACGTCTTCAACATGACATTTTGTTTCTGCCCACCACTCATCCTGGTCACAGAACTTCTGGTGTAAGTACATGGGAATAAGGTACATAAACTTAAGAACCCAATCACCAACTAAGTTAAGAAGCGTGCTCATAAGTATATAAGTAAATACATATAAAGCTTGATTAATATCATGAAACACTGACAAGATACAACACAAGTCCACTGTGCTACCATGGGAGAAAAAGCTGAGTGTGCAAATTTATGATTTATATGTGATTTACTTGCATAACTTTACAAAACACATGGTCTTTCATATTTTTTTTTCAGACTAGATTTGCAGATAGTGGCTTTACATGGTGCTCTAAAGGATTAGTTATTTGTTCACATGCAAAGGAACACTGATGGGTTGACAAAGCTGAAGCTACAACAGTAACACAGTGTTACATGGCAGTCACGGATCATTAACAGAGACATGTAGTAACGGTTTGATTATCCAGTTGACATTAACTTGTTTGATTGGGTGAAGGAAACCGCCCTATTAAAGCGGTGCCGACAACATCGAAGAAACAACAATACATTTACAAGACGAAAATAGGAAACAACAAATTGGCTTCATGATGCCCCTTAGCTCAGAGAGCACCCGGGCAAAGGAGGCTCCTGTCTAACCATCAGTATTGACATAAACACATGACCATTAATGGATATGAGAGTATTCAGTAAGATTTAGTAATCATGCTGTTAGCTTATAAACTAACTAGGCATTAGTAAGTTGCTTCCATATGTTATATTGAATGTTACAGAGGTACATCTGTATTCAGGGGAAAGCATACTCTAATAATAGGTTAAGAATTGGTGTTGATGTTTCACAACATTGTGATATCACAAGCAAAGACAGGAGTTTAATACAGGAAAAGTAGATAGATTTTGTTTGTTTGATTGATTGAACAATGGTCTTATGAGGTTATTCTTCAATGATTTTGCAAGCTTCTCAAAATCAAATCGAGTTTGCATTTCCTTGAAAAGAATTTAAATTATATAAAAGAAATCCGTACCTTCTTTTTCCAGTGGGCTTTGTCTGGATGATGTCACTGAGATCAGCCTTTTCTCTCAACTACAAAGACAGAAAAATGCAAAATTGATCTCCCCTGATGTATGTGTGAGCATTTATGCCGATGTATAATAATGGGGCAATTGATTTGTTTGTTTGGTGTTTAATGTCGTACTCAAGAGTATTTCACCTATATGACGATGTATTATTAATTATCTATTTGCGTTGCCAGTGTATGGTGGGAAACCAGGAAGAAACTCGTAAAAAACACCCCGCTTACTCTGTAGCCACCGGAAAACTTCACTTGTATACCTAAGGTCCACAGGGGGGATCAAACCTATTCCTGGAACAGTGAAGGGGGCAACGTAGTACAACGCTCGAACACGGAGCCACAGTGCAGCCCCTGGGGCGATTGATAATCACATCTTATGATTTCTCCGCTAAGTGGACAGAGAACAGAATTATGGATACTTTAACAGAGGTTACCAGAAATACATACATGTATTAAACATTTGATAATGATAATATATGTTTTTTCATATTGTAGAGAAAGAAAATGTTGCTTGCCTCCACCAGGATAATATATTTAATATGTTTGAGTGGCTCTAAAGTCAATATGTATGGATAGCAGCATCTTCTTTATTGAGGGACGTTTTGATGTATCTATATGAACACCTGAGATGGATTTTCAACTTCTGGATATATTGTTAAGCGACGTTTCGATCTAGATACTAAG
>JAVFBZ010151176.1:0-19258 GCA_032466195.1 Katharina tunicata
CTACACTTCTTAACCCTTGCATAAAATGTAGTTTGATAAGTGGTGAATGGGGTCGAATTTGTTGAGCATTTAGGGTAGTATATAATTATAGTATTTCACCCAGGTGGTTAACGGCAGCATCTTGTGCTGATTTGTTGTTGCGTCCTGTTTTGTGTCCTTTAATTGTGTTGCATTGTCGGTTTGTTGCATCATAGCGACAACATATTTTACTTTCATTTTGTACAATAGATTTAAGTTCTCAAACTTTTTTCAATCCAATTTTTACCAAATGTATTAAATAAATTGGTCTAAAAAATAGTGAAAATGTTCCACAGATTTACTGTACCTGGAATTGGTTTGAATCCCTGTACGGACCTTAGGTATAATAGGGAAGTTTTCAGGTGGGTTGCAGAGTTCGCAGGGTTTTTTTTAGGAGGTTTTTTTTTTCGTTTCTTCCACCATACACTCAGGCCTTTAGCCAGGATTTGATGGCAGGGTTGTCCAAAAGGCATGGGCTTGGGAGCCGCCATCCGGGCCCCCGTCACCAAAATGTGTTGAATCTTGAATCAAAAGTCTTATTAAGGGAAATAAACACATTTTTTTTTTTTACTATTTTAATGAATTAATACTAATTGTTGCTGAAAACTTGAAATATTGAGTTTTTCTCACTTTTCATTTTGTATTTCAGCCAAATCGTCATAATGTTTCAGTTGTTATTTTACACATCTTTAAGTTTTGTGCAATTTATGGAAAATAAAACCAGCTAGAAATTTTATATTGTGCTTGTTTCCTTATATGTAAAATAAAGTACTTTTTATCTCTCTAAACAAGGCTGTGAAATGTTTTATAATGTTATACCTCCTGTAGCTGGCAGGCCTATCAATACATTTCACCCGAATGTCTTGTGTCATTAGAAAATTAAATATATTTTAGTTATATAAACTTTAAAATATTAAAGAACATGCTTTTAGTAAAAAATAAGTTAAGCTTATTTTTATGTGGTCAAAAACACCAGTGATGACTGGAATGAAGTCTTGCCCAATTATTATATAGTTTTGACGATTGGTATGTAGGTGCGAAATTATATTAATTCGAACGGAACTAAAATCAAATTTGCAGTAGAAAGTCTGTTTTTGTTTCTGAAGTTTTTTAAGCAGGCATTACTCATTGATTGTATTTCTAAACAATTTAAGGTTTTACTGCAACTGTAATTTGTCTTTGTTTTTGAAGTATTTCCTCTTAATTTTCAATTTATGGTGGTACCATACAGGCTATGAAACTTGCTCTGTTTGACAGCTGAAAGCGGAAGCCTGAAGTTTACTCCACACTTGTTGCTGTCTGTGACTAGCTTCAACGGTCATCTTTTGGCTTATTATAAATAAGTACGGGGAATATACTTCTGTCTTGGCTAATGTTCATAAATTTCTCTACTTTGAATCATTAAAATACTAAATCAGGCAAAACTTAACTTTCAATTTCATTATCTATCGCGTCCGTCATCTTGAATTTATAATTAGCTGATTGGCTAGACTATTTTTAGTTAGAATACACCTCGTGCCAAACAAGCATGTTTGTGGCGCCTGAAAATATGCTGTTTACCAGTTACTCTAAGCCAAAAATTTTAACCCCTTATTGCCGAAAATGTGAGGTAATGGTACGCGTAATCGCTTCACTGTTAAAGCGGTAAAATCTCGCTACGTAGGAGGCCCTACGTTCAAAGCATGAGACGAAAATGCGTGCTATCCTTATTACATGCATGCAATTTCTGACATGTTTACAACGTGCAAAATCACAAGAAACTGAAGAAAGCCAGGAAAGTTTTATTTTTTTTAAAATATCACCTGTCTAATCCATTTGATCAATTTCAATTTTTGTTTCATCGTGAGCCGACACGTCAGATTTCGTCATATGAGCCACTGCACATAGGACGTCAAAACTCACTACAAAAGATCGTGCAAAACTGGCTTAAATCGGGAAAAGCCGGCTTACATCGGGAAAAGCCTTAATAGTTAAGCACAAATAATTGGCTGTCCGCAAAGGCGCCCGCCAACGTTTTATGCCGTCCAAAAATCAACAAAATGCGTCTCTGGCCTTCCTAGAACGGCTGGATGGTTAACTGGCTAATGCTATGCATACCATGGAACTGCAAAGTCGTCATATAAATGAAATACTCTCATTGAAGACGTTTTACACCAACCTAATAAGTAAACTTACACACAAACGGTGTAATTCTTTTGATAATCTTAATTATCCCTGCAGTAACATTCATGTGTTCTCTATTTATACCACTCCTATGTAATGCTATTTTTTATGCTTACTGTGTTGAGGCAGGGGGGATTTTGTAATTTGTCACAAATTGAACTGAACACATGACCAGTAATATATGAATCTAGAGAATGTGTTCTTCAAAGAGAGAGATATATATATATTGATGTTTATCATTGAAAATCAAATACTGAAGAACATAGATATTTATTCTCGTATTTAAGATATAATAGACATATTACTTCTATGGAAACATATGTTCTCCATAGTCACAAATGACAATGTCTGACAGGATGATTCAGCTTACTTATATTCCCATGCCTTCCTGTAGGCGAAACAACCTCAATACAGTGATAAACAAACAATACATTTATGCAAATGGCACTGACCTATCAATTGCAAAGCTTTTTTTCTTTTTTTAATTTATATATTTTTAGAAAACCCAAGGCTGCTACGAAAATCAGTTCTTGCTGATGGTATGTCCGTGATTAAATAAAGTTAGTTATTTCATGTTTGTCTAACAGATTGGGATGTTACAGAGGATTATGGTGGGTGTGAATTCCACAGGCTTTCCAGAATTGATAGAGTCTATTAACAGAAATCTCAATAATGACACTGTTAAAAAAGAAGTGAATCATTTGTTGAGAGATCTGACTAAGATGACCTCTACTGTAGAGAAAAGCATGACACATGTCGAGGATAAAACTCTTCTCTTCCGATTTGACAACATTGCTAATGTCTCAAAGCTCACAGAATATATACGGTAATACTATTTATTTACACAGTTGATAGGCTAGAGGTTCCTTTGTGCTGAGATCTATGAGGCATCAGGAATCTGATTTGTTGTGGCCACCTATTTGGCCCCTTGTGATTAACCTGTATTTGTCGCTAGGAAAATGGAGAGTCCTTTCCTTCACCCATGACACAATGCATTGTCACTGAAACAACAAGCAAACTAACAAGCAAACACTTTTATTCCCATGTTTATTATAAGTTTTTGAATGAATTGCAGCAAAGCAATTGCAGTTGTTTACAAGGATTTTTTAAATCAAATAGTAATATTGTTTCTTTGTAATGTGATTGTCTCCCTTGATCTTTTTACTTGATTTACTCCCCTTTAATCACAGATGGGTGTCAACTATAGTAATTTGGTGTTGGAATGTTCTTGTGTGTATTCTTTTTCTACTGGGGGCAGTGAAGAAATCTAAAGGTCTGCTGATTGCGTAAGTACATTTAAACATTTCATCTGATTTTGGTGTTCAGAATACATTTTTACTTCTATTTACAAATTCTTTAAATTTTGACATATTTTTAAGAATTGTTTTGGGAATTTTCAAATCAATCTTAAAGACACTAGAAATCTTAGAACTGTGGGAAAGGAGTGAATTCCTTCATTTATATCATCTTCATTTGAGTTATACATAAGAAAGCAAGCCTAACATACAATATGAAATAATAATAAATGAATGCATAAATTGTTTTTTGCAGATCTGTGGTGTTGGGGTTAGTTGATCTGATATTTGTCTGGATGATGGGTGGTATTTATTTAGGAGCTTCTGTTGTGAGTATTCTTTAAAAGTAAAAAATGTACATATACCACTGTTCATTAGTTCATTTTTATTTACTTTGTGATCTCTTGTCTTCGTCCTGTAGTGGTGTCTTGTGTGTTCCCAGCATTGTTTATGGTGGTTTAGGGCAGTTTGTTTCCAGGTTATGTTCATGCTGTCATACTTAGCAATAGAGGAACATTATCTTTCCGACAACGATAACAATTAAGTGACTTTGCCGTCTTCGGTTTGAATAAACCATCGTCATATAAGTGAAATACTCTTGAGCACACCCTTAAACACCAATCAATCCACAGATTGGGCTGGCAAGTTGTCGTATGAGTGAAATAACTGGTAATACCTCAATCAAACAACCATTTATATTTACGGTAACCTTGGGATTTAGGGTCAGTTTTTAGGAGTTTTCTTCACAGGTGATACAAAGTTGTCATATAAGTGAAACGCGTACGACGTTAAGCAGAAATTAAATAGAAAAATAAATAAATATCAAATCAACAGCAGATCGCAACAGGGAAATGGAAAATTAGGTCATGCTTTATTACAAAACGTCCGACATATTTTCTTTTAATATCTTTTATTAATTATTTTTTTGTCTGGGTGGCTGGTCAGCAAATTAAAGTATTTCAGATTCATTCCCAGAAACATTCCCTTAATGTATTTTAGGGTGTTTTTAATATATAACATATCATGTTTTTATAGGATAAAGATTAACAGGCCAACATAAACAAAATAAAGCTAAATAATCCACAACATGTTATTTTTTTTGTTATTTCTCAGTTTTGTTTGTTTTAATCTAATTTTAAAAACATGGGAGAAAAACACTAATTTTTAAGAATTAAATGGTTGATTAGATTGTTTGTTCAATTTTGTTGGCGAGGTGATATTAATCTTTAATAGTTATTGTCAAGTAAAATCCATGACCAAACACAGTTTGTTTTGTAGTAGGGCTTTTTCTTTAAAACAAACTATTGTAGCAAAATAAAGTAATATTATCCAGATGCAATAAAAAAGTAAGCATAGCTAAACCACAAGAATAACGTCTCAGAAATCCTCAGGAAAAGGATGGAATTCCCCCTCTAGCCCAAATAGCCATCTGTAGCACTCATACACTTTGACGTTGCTGTTATTCTGTAGGGGACATTTATATCATGCTTTGAACTTGCAGAAGACTAACAGTTTGACAATCAGTCTAACATTATAAAGATAACAAAGTCCTAAAGATGGAAATTTGTGTGTTAATTTACAGGGAACTGGTGACCTCTGTATCAACCCAAACCCATTCATTGAAGGCCAGGCTGACCCAGAAGTCAGAGGTTAGATCTTTTTTTTTATCTTAAATCATACTGCTACAGGTTTACTAGGTAAAACATAATATTATAAACTTAAGATTCTGTGACAAACATCCATATCATTGTCAGGTAGAACTTAAAATAATGTAACAAGATTTGCAAAAAAATCATATGATTTAATGTTGCAACACATGATTACTGTCTTCCACGTTTGAATTTTACTAACATGTCAATATGTATATTTGTGTATTGATTCCAGGAATTGTTCATCTCTACCTGACCTGTTCTACTGAGGACCCATTTTATGATGTAAGTAAAATATAAAAAAATAAGTAACTGTAATAGCTGTGTGAACCTGATTTGTTTTTTTGTCTTGAGCTTTAAACTCCTTATTTTGTTTATGATATTTAAGGATACGTACTTAACAGGAGGGGAGCTTCCTGTGTCCTGCTTTCTGGCCATAGGGGCGTATTGGCGCCCTTTTTGGTTTCTGTAATTGTTGGATGTTGTTTGTTCTTTGGATCAGGGCAGTATGTCCCAAACATAGCCATGCTGTCTTTACTTAGCACTCGAGGAATGTTAATTTTTCTAACAGAGCAAAACACTTCACATTTATGGTTTTATTTTTAGTCTGGCCCTTTCCTCATGACTAAGTATTCTTTTTATTTTCAGGAAACTGAGAAAGCAACTGGAGCTGTTACAATTGCTAATAATTCTGTGACGATGGTCCTTAAACTTGTGAAGCCATTTAATATATCACGGAAGGTAGGTGGTTTTTTTTAATACATTTATTTGGTACAGCAGTATATCAGTTAACTGTCATAATCCTGACGGAAAACCCCTTCCATTAATTAGCAAAATATAAGCTGTAATAAGCCTGTCTAGAGACTCCAGAAAAGACTGCCCTATAACAAAGTATACATTTGTTTGTTGTTCCAAGGGAAATTGATCAAATACAGATGTAGATATCAATATTTCCCATTGAATCTCTGAATTGGTAACTTAGCTTAAGTTTTCTGACTGGTGGATTGTGAAACTAACAGTGTCTACTTATTTATAGATTGCTGGCCCAGTAAGCTCGATAAGGCGGAGTCTGAAGTATGCGTTCAGTAACATCACTCGAGTCAGTGCCCTCTTCAGCTGTAATAACATACATGATAATTACATAGATGCACTGGAAGGAGTCTGTCATAGAGCTTTGTAAGTTTAGTCTTAAAAGTGTTTATACTGACTATAGAGAGGATTTATATCGGGCATACCATCTTTTTTATTATATGATGCTTTGTCTTTGTTGCCACCCGATTGCCTGAACTACAAACTTCCTAAGACCATGTTGAACCATGATTTCTTGAGTATGTGCATGGATTGCATTTCACAACAAACTTTAGTTAATATATTCGTTTTTTAAACTCAGTACTTAGAACTTAATTCTTTGTGTGGAGGAATTACTATTTTCTCACACAATGGAGTTAAAGAGTGGATGTAGCAGTTTTGTTTGTATGTTCTTTCAAACATATGTACTTGTTTTTTGCCTTGGCATTGCTCTGGCTTTTTAGCTTTTTAAGAGAATTTTTTTTTTATAACTAGTGTTTTTGTCAACCTCACACACATATCAACTATGAAAATGTTTGAACAAGTTTTTGATTCATGGGGTCAAGGTCGTGATTTAAGAATAAATTGGTCACCACTCCAGCGATTTCCAGTGCCATGTGAGTGGACTCATGTCACTTGTGATGCCTTGTTTAATTATTTTAATTTTAGCAACCTATGTCGACCTTATCACGATTAAAGTAAATTGAGGCTCACGACACACTTCATATTTTAAGAAAGAACCATTAAATATATTGGAAACTGTGACCAAATTAATTTTAAAAAAACCCAATGGTCTTAGATTTATGTTTCAATGTTTTGTTTTCAGGTTTGGGTTTGCCTTGATGTTACTAGGTACAGCAGCCACTGGTCTTCTTGTCACCATACTTATATGTCTAGCGTCTAGAGCATGGCCCCACTGTAGTAAGAAGTAAGTTTTATCCTCTCATGACTTTAATCATATTATTATATTTTTTGTATAAATGTAGAGGAAGAAAATTTACTTACCTCCACCAGGATTCGAACTTGGGTCTCTGGCTAGCATATTATTATATGTATCCTTAAAACAATATTCCAATTATTAATTGTCCAAAGAAATTTTAACAGATTTTACAGATTTTGATTATTCAAGTATTAGTTCAAACATCATGTTTATGGTAACTTTTTCGTATTTTGCAGACGTGGTTATTACCCAGTTGATGACACGGATCCTTTTTTACCGCGACCGCCCCCGTACAATGGTTACGGGACGATGCCAGCTGGCAGTATGAGTAGTATACCAGGGAACGTCTCCAGGGCTGATGTCACGTAAGTTGCCTTCCTTAATGCTGCAAGCCACATACAGGAACAAACAAATTCACAGGGAAAATAGAATAAAAGGTGTACCAGTATGCAAGACATAACATAAGGCAGCTATAATCAGTGACTTAAAAAAACAATTTTGTATTTGAACATTCTGCTGTGCTGGATACAGGTATTATTCTCCTAGACGTTTAACGAGAAGCGAGTATGGTACTTTTGAGGATAACTTCAAATACCAAGGAAATCCATACGTCAAGGGAAGTCAGGTCTTTGTACTTAATGAACGATCAAATTTATAGCGACCTATTTACTTGGCATTGTAAAGCACTCATTGGAAGTTGATTTTTTTGGGAGCATTTGAAAGAATGTAAACTTGAGGTTGATGTTTTACTTACTTCCCACATGTAGCATTTCACAAACATTTACAGTTTCCATTCTTCATCATTCATGTTGTTGTGTTACGTAGTGATGTATAAGTCTTGTATGAAGTGTTAATATGTATATCATCAATGTATTTTCAATTCTACGAAACCAGAACTGTATATATATATTGTGTCTGCATTTTGCTCTGGTTAGCTGCACCAATAAATGAATGTGTCTGATATACTGTTGCAAGACTGGTCCCGTTTCTACGTGTACAGCCCAATTCTCTTCTAACTAATCCTCATTACTGGCCCATTTTTATCACCTGATTTCAGATTGTGTTGTGTTGTGTGAATTAGTCCCAACTCTTGTTCATGTTGTCCAGGGGCCAGTTGCTTGAAAGGTTATTAAATTGTATATGGTATTACCACAATGATCACAAGATGATGATGACAACTGTTAATCATTTAGAATATTTATCTTCAAGCTGCAAATGTGGCTTTAATTAACTAGCATACATGTACATTAAATCAGCGAAACTATCAGATAACAATTGATTCGTTGAAACAAATTATTCAGCCAGCTATGAAGTTATCATATCAGCTGTGTAATGGTTCAGACATGTGATGATATCAGCTAAAAGATATTATTCAATCAGATATTAGTGATTCAATTAGAGTAAATAATTAGAGGTCCAGTCAACCGATTCAGTAAGCCATGATTAATGTGCTAAAAGCCATAATTCAGCAACTGTGCCCAATAAATTGTAACTTTTTTCGATTTTTTGTAGTGTTAGTTTAGAAAATTTAGATTTTTTTCTGTAAGGTTTGCATTAACATATTTTCCATTTTATTTTGGTTAATATTATGTTTATCGTATTAAAAAAAATGTTGGTAGCACTTTTTTCTATCTCTTTTTAAACCCATAATTTTTACCTGTACCTTTTTGTTGTTCTGTGGGCAATTTAGAATGGGGTTTTACTTACAGAAGTATAACCCCTTTTAATCTGTTCATTTTTGACATATTTATATTATTTCTCTCTTCATACTTTCTTCCTTCGTGAATGCATACATGTGTATTATTGATAACATGCATCAAATGATATCAAATATGTGACTTATTAGTGTGTGAACTAGTAGTCTAAATTAGATGTCTGATCTTATGTGCATGAGCACACAGTCTCATATCTATTATCAAAGATGTTTCTCTCTTTCAAGTTCTGATTTGATTTGCATGTTGTAGGTAGAGTTTAGATCTCATCATTCATTCTAAATTAGATTAAACATAATTGTATTCATGACCTTTAGCAAATTATATTTTGTAAAGAGGAGCACTACATTTAAATTAATTGAGTTTGTCTTTTGAAAACTGTGTGCCTTTTCTATGTTAAAACATTAATTACATTTATTTTTTGCTGTTATATTTATTTTAAACAAGGAAATTTTATTTATATATAAATAAGTTGCTCTGAAGCAAACTACTATCCTGAAACATGTTACCTGCCTCGCGCGCAAGGCGATAAGACAGTTAAGAATTGTTTTTGGTTGTGTGCTGATAATTGTTGCTGGAGTGACCCGCAGGCGGACAAACAAAGGGGCTGTGGTTGAATGCTATGTTTTCTCTCTCAATAGGTTTCCACCTCCCTCGGAGGTCCATCTTTATGAGAATGTAGACAGGTAGGCTCAACACTCAGATAGGGCCAGTCTTGCAACAGTTGTACATAGCATATGATTTTTACTGTTTCTTTTTTAGTGATGTTGTTGTTGTAATGTTGATTGGTGAAGGGGCCTTGTGGGAACTACTTAATGTTTTTTTTTGTTTGATAATAAAAAACGTTTTTACTTAATGTTGTCCAAAAATGTCCATTTAACCCTTGGTGGATGTTTGTGTTGGTTTCTGCAAGCAAATGCTTTCTAAGAAAAATGTCTGGTTTTGGAAGTGCCTTAATTTCAAATCAAAGAACCCTGTCATGAGCCTAATTCTCCAGTGTTGATCACCCTTTTATTCTTGTGGTTTTCATCCTCCCAAGCAAAAAAGTCAAAATAATGCTGTCAGAAGTTATAAGCTACCAACAACAGTTTCAAACCTAACCTTTGTTATGGGATTCCAGCTAATGTGTTGACTGTGTGCGTCTATTACACTGATCCTCATTTATCTCATCAATACCTGTTTGTAAAGGGAAAACCCATGTCATTATTGACATTGAAGGAATCATATTAATTAACACATCACATTTTTGTGGTTGTGTTAGATCAGAGCTTTTGTGTTGAAGTACAAAACCGTCATATCAGTGATACACATTAGCATGGTCATTAGCACAGCAATCAGGAAGTTTTCAAATCTTGTATACCTTGTGTCAAAAGTGACAAATTCCTAGTGAGATGTACCAAAAACAGACCTATCCAAGACCAGCAAACTGGAGAAAATTTACATCCCTGTTAGTTACCGTATTTAGCTCTTTAAGAACCTGAATTGTTTTTCTTCGAGGGGGTGGTGTAAAATTTAAACACATATTTCTTGATCCGCAGAAGGGGACTACTTTTTGGTTCACCGTATAAAACAGTTGAACAGAGTTCTCACAAAGGCCTTTTCACAATTCCTACATGTACATTGTTCTTTTACACACTTTTAATTTCATTATTGTTTTATTTCTTTGAGATTTTGTTGTATAGTAATTGTTGTCTTGTGTAATTTTCCTTTCTCTTGGTTGCCCGGCAGTGTGTATCCGAACAATTCTACGTTTGACTCTGATTTAGAAGTCCTGCCACAACGCGGGCCTCCTTCTGATTCGCCGCCACCTTGTGTAAGCATGTTTATCAAAATCACTAGTATAATAAATCCCCAATCACACAATTTTGTTTAAAGAAGGGTGGGGTGGGAGATTTAAAATAAAGCTAGGGCCCACTTCACAAGTAATACACCAGTAAGAAGGGTGTGGTGGGAGATTTAAAATAAAGCTAGGGCCCACTTCACAAATTGTCATACACCAGTAAGATGATGTATGATGTGATAAGGATAAATATAAGATAAAAAAACATTATTGTACTGGTACAATATTTTTATTATCGCTCCACAAGTTGTGAAAGTTGTAACCTCTGAAGCCATGTAAATCCCATTTGACACAGGATGCTCTGCCACATGGTGTGGATAAAATAATGAAAAATGGTATGTACATGTTGATGAAGCATATCTACGTTTCACACTTTAAGTGGCTGTTGTCTGGAACATTACTTTCCCTAATGTTGCCAATCATTTTGCCTTGATGTATAAGCAAAACAAATATCATCCATTGCCACAGAATCAGATTGAAATGTATTGAATTCTTTGTGTTCTGTTCTAAATGGGCTTAAATGATGGATCTTAGGCACAACAACATTAAGTATTGTGTTAAATATAAATTTAGAAGATTATAGTCTTGGTAAACAGTTGAATCTTTGGAATATTTGCTGTCACACACTTAGTCTGTCTTTACTTTACTCTGCACTGTTTTAGTTCACAAGCATTTGTTTCAAACATTATTTCATTTTGTAGCTGTCTCTGCATGCTTGGTGCAATATGTGTCCTTGTAATGTTTTATAACTCTGGCTTTCATCCTTGTTTTAAATTGTCATTCAGGGATAAACAGTAATCGTAAGACATTAAACTCTTTGCAATGCTTTGGCTATTGTACTTGCTACAAGGCGCCTGTTTGATTTGCTTCCCGTTTTCTATGCTATTGTTGTGAAAATTTTCCTCAAGTCACTCTGATACACTTAATTGATGAAATTAACCTAATCGAATCTTTCCTAATCACTGTTGTAGTTGTAACTTGTAATGTTGTTGTTGTTTCAGTACTCTTACATGGAACAGTACAGCAATCTGGGACGCCCCTCTGGACCAAGACAGTCGGGCGCGTGCAATGCGTGATGACAGTCGCTGGCAAGAGGATGAAATTTGAAGAGAAATTAGCTATATTATGAGCCCATGATCAGAATATGAATGTTCTTAGTCCAAATATATCTGTACTAATGGAAATTGGCCAACGGGTGCTTAGTGTGCCTTTTTCTGTAGGTCAGGTACAGAATTAACCCACACAACCATAGAGAGTGAAGCCAATTTCAATGACTACCTAAAAACATCCCTAGGGCTGATTCCGCAAAAAAAAATTCTGGCTGAAGTCAAACTTTGAAATGCCATTAAATGGTGTATATCTGAATATGAAAAGGTAATACTGAATCATCAACCAAACCAGAACATTAACAGTAAACTCTAAAAATTTGTTGTTTAAGTTTTAACAAAATATATTCAACTTTCAAAATATTGTGAATTATTCAAATATTCAAGTTTTGTCATAAATTTATTTGTGGGATAGGTCCTTTGATGTTTTCCACTAAACAATCAGCATTGGCTTATCCAGTGTCCAGAAAGAGAAATATAGCAATGTCAGGCTAAGGTTGTAGAGGTAGTTACTGAAAAGGTGTTCACTAATGTTCTCAAATATGAGACAATTGTTACTGTTGAATCGTTATTAAATCACAAATTAAAGTGTGTTTTATTCTGTTTGTCAATTGTTAACTAACACTTGTTACATCGAATTTGATTTTTTTATTATTACCATTCTATTGCCAATGATACGACTATCATCACTTTTTATAATGTATATGATACTTTAATTAGCAGTGTAACTAATTATGATTACTGTATCAGTTTGTGTAACAACATTTTTAATTCAAAATAAAAAATAAAAATGTTTAAAACTTTGCTTTTTATAGCCATATGGAAACATAGATTGTTTCTTAATGACACATTTTATATTTTGTAAGAAAATGTTCAATTAAATTTAAATAAACCATATAGCTTACTTTAATAGAATTTTATATATTGTACTCGTGAAATGATAATTAATCCCTGAACATTTCAGTCTACTGACTTGTGAAAGAAAGTGTTAATTGTCTCCTCTATTTAATTCAAATAACAAAATATTATCATTAAAGGTATGCCAAATTTATCAGTATTATAGCGTAGTTCTAATAAATTGAACTTGTTGAACATATTGTGAAGAGTGTGTTAAAGTGTCATTTTCAGACAACACAACTAATAAATAGACTTAATTTTAAGAAAGCCCATAATGACACGGTTAAGCTCAACTACTTTTCAAATATCTCTCATTAATTCTTCTCCAACAACTTGGTTGAAATGAAAAATGGTCCCAAGTTTTGTCATCTTTCTAGTCAATACACTATATTTTACTCTGGACCAATTTTTAATAATGACATGGATATATTTATATTTATGAACAATATTTTCGGTATTACAATATGAAGCTCAATAAAATAAAGTTGAATATTTACTGATTCAACAAACGTACTCAACACATTGATTTACATTGCTGGTTTGTATAAGTACTTACATGTAGGTTATGATAGCTTAAACGGAAATTGTAGTTAAAAGATGTCTAGAAACAGTCAAAGTGAGACTATACATGTAATTATAAAAATAGGCTATCCTTTAGCAAATAAGTTTAGCCAAAAACAAACTCCAATTAATGTTTATAGCAGTCCATCTATCAACGCAGGTTATATTAAGAAATTTCACCGCTCTTCAATAAATGGTGAACATTTGTTTTGCCACAAAATGCACAAAATGACAGTGAGAAAAAGTTAATATGATGAAGTAGTCCTTATGTTCTATTTTTTTAGTTGTTGAGCCACATGAATTACAGTACTTATCCAAAAACATACACTAGTGTAATGATCTAATCTAGTGGTAATTTTGATAACAAGTGAAATAGCTGTAGAAAAGTTTCAACTTTTTATCGGCTATTTAAATGTTTTAGTTATGTGTAAGGTGTGATGGGTGCTGAACTACATAGCATGTACATTATAGATTCTAACCTCTGTAAATAAGATATTTAGAGTGAAAATTACTAGAGCCAAAATGTTTACTCTTTTACTTTAATATGACAATCTTTTCTAGTCTTGTTGATCAATTATATATCATATGTATTAAGTGCATGTGTTTTTTGTATTAGCCTCATTGATATTATTATACTGCATGACAAATTGTCTTAATTTCATTAAACATATAGTTATTATAATTTTTGATAATTTTTTAAAGGAGACGAGAGCTAGAAACATGTGGATGAACTGAGAACAATATGAACAAAAGTCAAATAGTAATAGGTTTTGTTTAGAAAGTAGTAGTAATGATTTACACTATCCTATGGTGTTCATATCAGGAATCCATAAACATAATTAGTCTGTTCCATTTTAGAAGATGTAGCTAAGTAAGTCTTCTTCACGCATTGATTTGAAATAGCCTCAAGCTGTTCTCTGTTTATCCAGTTTTCCATAACTTTTGGTTTTCATACAAACCAATAATGTTATTGGAACCTTTTCTCCGCCCTTTTTTTTTTTTTTTTTTTTTTTCATTTTTAAAAGTGTACAATCTGACTAAGTTTTGTTTTTGTCTGACTTTCTGTGTTTACAGTAGATGTAATGGAGCAATCCTGAATCAGTTTCAAGCTCTGTCATTGTAAATTGTACATAATTTATTTAAATCCTGTTTAAATTTTTTACTTCCATAGTGATATCTTAACCTCATTATTGATACTGCTTAATTTACTAATAAAGTAATTATAATTATTTACCATTTGTTTGAAATATACAATGAATAATATTATAGGAGTAGCTTGACAAACTATGAATCTATAACGTGTGATGATTTTAATAGCAAAGGCAATACATGTACATACAAGCTTTTTAAGCTCACTTAAGACTAAATATGTATATTAATCACATTTAATCATATGGTATAGATTAATTAACCTTTATTAACCTTGTGATTTATCATCTTGGCACTTGGCTTTTTTTTCTGTTGTCAAAGACTTCATAGAGCTATATTTGCTTGGGATATATATACAATAGCATGCTACTTGTAATTTCATAACACTATCAGTAGATTTTTTTAAAGTTTACTTTTCGTTTTAAAAGCTCAATTTAAATATATTTTTTAACTGCTGGCCACTCCAAAAGTAATTGAAAGCATGACCATTCCAATGTGAGTTATAAGACATAAAACATCAGATGATAAACAATTGCCGAGGCTAACAACAAAAATTGTAATTTGGCTGTACAGATCTTACCTATTTTATTTGATCTATATCTGGCAGATTGCTGGGTTGGAGCCTCCTGTTGCCTAATTGCCACATAAGTGAAATAACCTGAATTATAGCATTAAGCCCCATCCTAAAATGCAAAAAAAAAACTGTAAGAAGCTACACTGGTAACCTTTAAACATATTGGTTAAATATGTTTGCCTATGTTTATCAATTGCTGATAATTTATATAACAAAAATAATCAACTCCAGTCAATTGGTTTTGCAATTTCTTATTTTATTAGTTGTCCGATGTTTGAGTAGTGAAAAATGATAACATAACCTACTAGTTAAATAATACCCACAGTTTTTTTTTTTTAAGTTTCAATCAAGTTGATACGTGAAACTAATTGCCAATTTTCTTTTAAAGTTTGTAAAGTTATGGTCAAAGTTTTAAAAATGCTAAGCTGTTTATATGTTTGTTGCTGTAGCTTTATTTGGGTTTCATTTTCTCCATGATATTTTATAACTTTTTTATATTTGGAAACAAATTGTCATATTTTATCAGTTAAAACTAACATTTTCTGCTCCATGACTGCCCAAGTACACCATTCCAATGTAAAAAAAAAAAATGACAAAATTTCCTGACCTTTTCGTGTCTATTGCAGCATATTTGTGTTGAACCAAGTATGATTTTACAACTTCTTTTTATAACTCCTATTTTTCTTTTTAATGTTGGTTTCAAGTTATAATATATCATTTTTTATGTATCAGTCTCCTTTTTTGAAAATATTGTTCTACATTTTTGCTATTCTCAATGGGATTTTATTTTGCTATTTGTCAAAGCCATTCCAAGTTTCTTTATTCCTATATATATGACAGGCTATATGTAAGGCATAGATTTATAGAGATTAACTTCCCTTAATTAGGAGAGTACATAATGTTAATAAGGTAACATTGATCAGTGATTAAGATGGTGCTGTTAAAGGATATGTTTATCTGCTTTACATGCTGTCAGGACGTAGTAGTGGAAGAATTTGTCTTTAAATTTATGCCTTTCTTACATGGGCTTGAAATGACACTAACATACCAAAGACAATCCAGGTAATTTATATAATTTTATGTACCCATTACTTGTATTCATAAGTGTTCAATTTTATCTTTCTTAAACGTTTCCGATTTTCAGCATTTCTTCATGACAGTTGATAATTGCAGGCATATTGTCAATAGAAATGTGTGTGAAATGTAGATTTATAAGCTTCCATGAGTTACATGTATTTCAATTGTAGCAGACTAGTGCTGATATTGGCTGCAGTTTGTAGAATTAACAGGATAATCATATTTTCCACCTGTTAAACACAGTGTTATGCCTCATCACATTTGTTTTTGTTTAGCATGATAAAAACCTACTCTTTTCATATAAACTTTTTGTGTACGTATGTAATAAAGACTTTTTTCCAACGGATTATTTGTTTCTGATTTATAAGAAATTTAAGTCTCAGTTCATTATGTGATGGTGATATTTGGGATTACATGTCTGGGTACTTTCTGCGCTAATGGGCAACCTGATAATACTTTTTCACTGTTAAAACTTCAACTTTTTGCATCATGGTTTGTGGCCTTAAACTCTAATCAATGAATACTGTTTTGAGTCCTAGCTCAGGCTGCTTGTTTATCGTCTTAGCAGTTAAATCTAGGTAACAGATTTTCCATGAAAAGCTCAAACGCATAATCCGGTAAAATCTGACCAAATTTCAATGTTTTCAGTCACATTTAATTCCAAGTCAAAAAAATTTGAAGAAATAAAAACAAATGACACATTCCAGTCTGAAAGCAATGCTTTAATCGACTATCGTCATACAAACAAATGTGAAATAAGCACTAATAAAATTATGTATCACAGTTATTTTACACAAACCTATGGCACAACGTTACAACAGGTAAAGGCTCAAAACAAACTCCTTATATGAGCACGTTTTTTATGGGAGTTGACAGAACAGCACAGAACCAATTCTGTGATTATTTGTTTACCAAATATGTCTGTTCCACAGGCAAAAAAGGCCAAAGCATTAGCTATATTTTTTTTTGCCTTTGAGCAGATTAAATACTTCAGCCCATGAAGTTGCAACTACAAAATAAATGGGTTTGCTTGGCACATTCGGTGACAAAATTACTCAGGATTTTGTATTCTCAGAGGCTCCGATGTAAAATAAAGCCAGATACAAACCCAATATATTCATGTTTCATTACATATTATCAAAATTATTTATTATCGATTTTATTGTTGCATTTATGTTACATGATTATCTCGTGTAATTATAGGTCTCGGCGGTATTCAACAAAGTTATTCATCAAAAAAATAAAGCTGAAAAGTTAAGAATTATTATGGCACAGAAGTTTAAAACACAAAAAAGTGTAGATATATGTATAAATAAATATATATATATATGGTTATTATTTATACAGTTCTTCAATAAATTACTTATAACTTAATTGCAAAAAATATAATGTACTATAACACGTCTACCAAAATTAAGTAAAATTATGCGTGTTGTACATACTGTTCCAAGTTAATAAATATACCACAGGTTCAAAAGTGTACAAGAAAATCTCTACAATTATATTAAATAACCTTTTTTTTTTTCCTTTCATGATTAATTTGGACATAATTTTGTTGTTTTTTTTACGCATTTTTTTTTTTTTCATATATAAAATATGTATGACTAGGATGATAACAACTCTACGCAGTTTGAGAAAAATAATAATCCAAATAAACTGATCAGAACAAATCTAACAACCTTTCATAACAAAAATACAACTGTAAGCTAAATAAACTGAAAGTAAAAAAAACCTTAGTTTTTTACAAACAAAAAATTATGAGAAACATGCTTCAAGTTGTGTTAATGAACAAACATGTATACTTTCTGAATAGCATTTATCAATTAGACAAATCTCTTTTTCTTCAAACTATTTTAGTTGTTGATATTTTTACACAACAGTTATTCCTGCATAAGGAACTTCATAATCCAATTAACTTTTAATACTGAAAGGGACTAATTGAAAACGTTGTTAGCCCATTCAAAACAGAATGATTAGTTTCAAGTTACGATACTGAACATATTAACTCCTAACATTTTCTTTATCCTCTCACAAAGTTTGTGTAGTTGACTAGTTTCTAAATTTTTACCTTTGCAAACACTTGACTATGGTTAAATGAAAAACAAATTAACGTTTGTAGATGAGGAGTGATGTAATATTGTACAAAGCATAATAAAAATGAAAAATACTTGTGAAATAAAGAGAAAAGATTTTAAATGTGTTGCTCTCAAAATATAATTTATGCAAATGAATTAATGTAAAAGTCAGCTTATGATAATGTTTCTGAAAATACCCCAAAAAATGTTTTATATACACTCTATGATTTATACAATAAATACATTTTCATATATCTAACAATTTTCCAAACAGTCTAAAACCATATTAAAACTAAATGTGACTCTGTGGTTTGGCACTTAAAATATACGTATATACATTTATTAATGTAGAAAATTTGCTTTCCTCCACCGAGATTCAAACTTGGGTCTCTGGCTAGCAGGCCAGTGCTTGAACCCACTGAGCTACAGAGGCTCACCGCAGAAAGACCAAATTTTTGTATCCATGATAGTGCTTACCGTAGAGAAAGATTCACAGCCTTTACCGGGATAAAAATTTGTTTGTTCTACAGAGGCTGAGCTCAGTCGGCTAGAGCGCTGGCCCTGCTAGCCAGAGACCCGAGTTCGAATCCTGGTGTAGGCAAGCAAGTTTTCTTTCTCTACATTTATACAAAAATATATACATGATAGACCTTACATACAGTGGAACTGGAGTATAGCCAGCAGCCAGAAAGAAATTTGGGTCAAAATTGTTTTTGTCTTCTCACCTGTTATCCCCCAGTAGGCCCTACTTTTTGATTTTTACCCTCAGATAGGCTGTTTGTGTTGATTTAAAGTTTCATTCGACTCCATAAACAATTGAAAAATAGATGCCTGGATGAAATCCACACACAAAAAATCAGACCCTTGAGTATACTATTGAGTGAAAAGTTGGTCAACTCCACCAGGCATTTTTACACTCAGTTGATTAAAAGTGTACCAGATTCGTGAGTTGGTGTGCTCAGGTTTCTGATATAACCATGGTACACGTATACATGTGCTCAGGTTTCTGGTATAACCAAGAGATGGTACACGTATACATTTGCTCAGGTTTCTGGTATAACCATGAGATGGTACATGTATACATTTGCTCAGGTTTCTGATATAACCATGGTACACGTATACATGTGCTCAGGT
>JAVFBZ010151187.1:0-40300 GCA_032466195.1 Katharina tunicata
ACCTTACAGTATGATTTTGAAATGAAACACAAGAAGTATTATATTTCATTCAAATGTAAATGTAATTTTATTTACTCACACCAGTTCTTATTCTGTATTTCCACAGAGCAATACAGTTTATTAATTATACACATGTACGTGTATTTTATGTTAAAACACAACACAAGTGTAAATATATGTAAAATGGCACTGTTTAATACAGAAACAAGATGTCAACTTAAAAATAATTCATCTTTATCAATATGAAACCATTCCACAACAACTCTCCACACATCGACTTGTACATGTAGAACCTAATGTTGCAACCAAGACTGTGCAACTGTTTAATCTCCCTGGCTTTAAAACTTCTTTAGGCTGAGGAGTGCTGCAGTTTCAATGCTCCCTCGTGTTTGAAGGTCCTTAGCAGAACCATGCAGATTGTCTATGATTAAGCCATTTTTACTGGAGTTTGGTCACTTGGTAGATAATGAATCCATATATTGCTGAATGTAATTCTTGTTGCGAATTTTTAATCCAGTAATTTGCCAATTGAAAGGAAGTGACGAGATTCCAAAATAACGGGGAGTTGTCTGTCACGCAACTAGCGCCATTACAGATTTTTTTACATACCATTCTCATCCGATTAAACGCTTCAGAAAAACAACGAATTTATCATTATAGTAACTGGCAGCTTATAATATTCTGATATTTAATTTGTCGAATTCAATTCGTGTGCAGCTAATCTAAATTAGGAAAACAATACGATTATAAATGGCGGAATTTAATATTTCCACATTACCGCAAATATCCTAGTTGCAGGTTAAGATAAGTGTGCATGATTATTGTTTCGAAAAGCCTAGTTGTTAAGGTAACAAGTGCTGTGCTTATTTTTAATAGTTGATGCGAGTAGAACATTGGTGGCAACTACTTATAACCATTGGGGCACTAGCTAAGCTCAATCGCCCAGCAAAAATGCGTTTAACTCGGGAAGTTCCCGTACTTTTACAATTGTTTGACTGTTGTTGGAGATATTGTCCTACTCATTAGAACCGTGTTCAGATGATCTTGTGAAAAGTTAAGCGCAAAATACTGAATTTAAGTTTTAAGGCTTTAGTAGTAAAGATAAAATTGTACAAAACGTAACGGCTGACCTCATTAAATATCGCTTAAAGCGTCGAAGATATAATTGTAATAATTGTGCCATCATTCCGCAACTTAAGTCGCTTGATATTTGCTACTCTACAAATGAAGTTAATTCAATTTAAGCTTGGATTTAGAATTTTACTTGCAATAATCGTTGTAGTGATACAGATGAGGTATTTATAGAAAGCTGGTTTGTCTTTCATAATTCTATGATAACTGAAAAAAGCACAATAACCAATCGCTTAGAAACATCCAGTAAAAGACACTGATACATTGCCATATAAACGGTCGATGCGGTGGATACTTAATCAGCAGAATCTCGCAATTTTAACTGTAGGCCTACTTTCTTGGCATACAGACATCCACTACTGTGGAATACTACAGCATTGCCAACGTTCAGTATAGGTTCGTGTATATGTTCACCGGTTTGACCTCAGAATAGTGATTGCCAGACGCGTTAATCTAGTAGAGCACATTTGGTCGTTACAAATCTCTATGGTATTATATTTGTCCGATCAGACACCATTTCTAACCCGAATCACGCGTTGTTGTCCTGCCGGTGTCTACACTGTCATTGTACAGACAAACAATAGACCTAACATAATATCGTGTCCTGCATTAAGTTAATTGTCGTAGTGTACCGGCGACGGTTGCTTTTGATGAGGATTAACATATTTCGGAACGCTCTACAACACTGAAAAACTCATTTGCAATCTAGAAATCCAATGACATAAATATTCCCGCTTTCTGTAACATGTAACGAATAAATGTTATTCTGTAACAAATACAGATTACCTGACTGTTAACTTAATCCAGAGCCAATATCTATAATAAAAAAAACCCAATGTAGCGGAACTGATAGTTTATATAACATCTCTCAAACTATTTGATTTTATCCTCGATATAATATCAACACTAAAATGTTGTAACCACATTATAAAGAAACAAATATTTATAGAAAGCGATATCAACCTTCAACATCTAAATGCCATCTATGTACTTAGATAATAACTTAAAGACTATGAATTAGGCATTGGAATATTACTAGTCTCTAATGGCAATGTACTTCTCATTCTGACCTTCACTTCGCACTTTTGTAAAATTACATTAGCAATCTAGCATTGCTATCTAGTATTGTATTGTTTGCATATTAATACCTGACAAGTGGGATGGCAGATGAGAACCAATCTTTCCTATTCAAGTTAACACAAATGCATGACAGGTGGGGGGATAATTGAATATGACGCCATAACATTTCCATACTATTAGCGATAAGCGATTGGATGAAAATGATTGCTATCCCATCATCTGAATTATTAATCACTCGACGTTAGAGATAAGATTGAAAATATCCAATTGTGTACGTCCGTCAATTATGTTAGTTTATTGATGCAGGTTTATATACCATTTGGTTGATTAAATTACCTCACGTGATTTGCTTCTCGACCTTATGGACTGTACAACTCAGTTTATTACTGACCTATTTAGGAAAGCCAATTATGCATTTAATACATTGTTAAATAATAAATACGTTGTACACAAGTGCGTATAATGCATACGATGGCGAAAGCTGTCCGCGTTCTTTGAAAGCCTGAAATAATCTATTCGTATCACGACCCAGTCAGGTATTGTCAGTTATTCCTGATTTGGTTTAAATTATACGACACACAATGAAGAGTAATCAGGGAGTGAGGTCATCGCTGTTCTACGGGCTGTAAACATTCAAAGCAAACACGAAATTTCTATTAACGGAAGTTATAACTTAATAATAAATTCTTGAGAAATTGTTTTTAATTCCTAGAAAGCGCATTTCTTAATTTTTAAAAAAATTCGTGTGTACCTTTATCTTCCTTTACTATTTATGATCTATACTCGAAATCAAATTCAGAAGAGATCTACACACAGTCAAACATCCATATGGTTGCACACAGAGTTGTCACCCTTGTATCAAGTGAATTTTTGTGAAGGACAGTGTCGGTGTCCACAGCGTCGTAGGGTTCTTTCTAATATCAGTGAAAACAGAACTAAGACACATATACTTTCTAGAGTAAAGAAAACATGACAGCCTCGTTCAGAATTTGACTGAGACAGAATACCTCTGCTGCTGTTTGTAAAAATATCAAACCTAAAGGATCCAATTTACATTAAATTAGCTAGAGGATGAAAATTTAAATATCTTTTTTTACCTGCCGTCTTACTCATATATGTCTCAAAATTATGTGCACGCATAAGTCAATGGCTTAATGTGTACGATTTGATTTATTCAATTTTGTTTAAGAAAAAAAGGTTAAATTGAAATTTACACAAGCCTTCTTTCTTTAACGCCTTCTTCGGATGCTTGTCATCTTGTCTGTCTTTTTGACTAGCTTGAACGTTTTGACGATATTGAGGCGCGCAGTAGTTAAACCGAGTTATAAGCCAAACAATTAGGCCTTGTCTGGGTAAACAAATCAGTATGATGCAGTCACATGATGATTGGAATATCAATTTGTTTGTATATCAGACACATCATCCCCATTCTACTAGGTAAATGTTGGCATATGTATCGACAGTAAAAGTTGTGTACAAAATACACAATAGATTTTAAGATGTGTGGGCTGACGCGAATAGAGATAACCGGTGTAAGAGCTCTATGATTCACAATTTGTTTATACTTCGCCATACCGCCTCTCATTGTGACATCAATTAACCAAACCGATAATCGCTCAAAGCTATGCGAATTCATACCTTTTCATATCCGAGATTGGAAACAAATTTGTTAAACTCTCTGCTTCAGTCTGTACGCGTGGGAAGGTATAAATATGAATTTCCCAATCGCCCCTTCCTTTCCATTGGTCGACGTTTCTGTCATTCATCACATACATTACTTGCAAGCTGGCGTAGTTCATTCTGGTCGGAAGAATTCTGAAACCAATGTATAATTCACAGCGGGAATGTGTAGCTCCGCCCACTTACAGAATACTATTTCAGCTCAATCTCCATATATGGTGAGTGTCTTTGATAAAACTCCATGGAACACTTTGATACCGATATCGATTAGCACCACCTCGTCATGAATTTATTTATCAGACTCTTCGTTAAGCGTTGAATTGCACTTGGCGGCAACAGAGTTGGGATACGAGAGGGATATAATTCCTGTACTAACAGGCTGGCGCTGTGCTATCGGCGGGGGAAGCGGAGTTACGAACATACCAATCGCCGGAAACAGCGCCAAAGCTGACCCCGACTATACACAAGCGATTAAAAAGAGGAAAACAGTATCGTGGTAGGTAAGTGAAACAGTTTGGAAACACTTAGTCAGTGTCTTTCCCAGTATTTTGGCAATGTGTTCTATTAGGTTCCGTTAGGAAGTCAAACAAGGGAAACAATGTATATAGTACCACATTTGTTCCAACTGACAATCAAATTCCAATACAGTATCTGGTAAAACGACGTCGATTTGGTGATCTCAATCGTATTTAACTTAAACAGTAGCCACTCTAGTTTTTGTATAAATTAATAAACAGAGAAATGTACAATACTTACATATTTTTATAAAGAGTAATCATACTGGCATATATTTTTGTATAAATGCAGATAAAGAAAATTGCGCAAGCCTCCACAGGGAATCGTTGGCCATCGCTTTGCCGATATGAATATATAACAGTGATAAACAGAAAAGAAAGATACATTTGGAATAATATTAGCATTTATATTTAGCGTTTATGTATAATTACCTGTACATGTACACATGCTGGTGAGAATATTTATTTCCACTGTCGCGAGCTTTTCTTAGAAATAATATATTTTGATAATGTTTTAAATTACCTCACGTGATTCAAAATGGCTTTGTTGCGTATATATGATCTATGCGATACACCTTTTTGTTGAGGCAATTCATTTGGAATCTAGTGCAACTCTCTATATTAAATACATTTTCTGACGATCATTCCTCAAATACAATCCAAAGTACATGTAGCATTTTCTCCAATTGATGCTTATGCCATTATACAAATGTCCTCCTTCACGCATATTGGAAAACAGGTTATTCTCATAGCGAGGATCGGCGTTCCCGTGAGTATTCGACATTTTATCGCTAGGGAAACTAGTGGCAAATTCTTGTTTTAATTACACCAATTTGATGGGATCTCCCAGTTTCTTGTGAAAAAAATGCATCTCATTCATTATGTAAATGTTAATTATGCTCGGGAATGAGTACCACGAGTTATTCAAAAGTTTTGGGGTTTTTTGTTGTTTTTTTTTCATACAATACATCTTGAAAAAGAAGTCAGTAATACTTTCTTAAATTGAATTTTTCTCACCAGACTCGTTTCTTTGAACAAATTCACCCATGCGTAAAGTACAAGTCTGCAAACTTTCATATTCGAAAATCACAAAAAGATCGATTAGCAAGTAATTCGTTTTCCCGAGAGTATGTCTTACCAGATAATATTGGAACGAAAACTTCTTATAGACTATCATTTGTATCACAATTTTCCAATAGCTAGATAAGCTAGCGTAGTTCATTTCGTTAGGGAAATATGTTTCTCATTCATAACGGTTCTACTGACTTATCTTCCACAAAACGTTTGCAAAATATTTAGAAACAAACATCTAGCCTTAACTTTTTAATCAGTGGATACGATTCTTTGCTTCCATTTGTAACAAAATGCTTCAAATGAATTATGTGCAATGCCTCTTATTTCAGGGCATTATATACCAGGCTTTTTCAAACAGTGAATTGCAGATATCGTTGTGTATTTTTACAATATCTCTTTTGACGAAAATCTTAGCAATTGCGTGCATGATTACTGGAAACCGTAGTAAATGTTGCAGTCCAACTATTACTTACAGTTGGATGTATGTCTTCGATGAATTGCTCAAACGTTACTACTAAATTGTATCTGTATGTGTGTGTTAGGATGAGGGGGTGGGGAGATAAGGTCTTAAGAGTAAATTTTACACAATCTTTTAACATGGAAATAGATTAAACTTCTCCGTCCAGTTCGTTCCGAAGTTCAAATATTGAATTTACATCCTTTGTTACTAAAATAACTGATTATAAATTCTCAATCAGTCACAGAAAAACTTTGGAGGCACACGTGCTTTGTCTAGTGACGCAAAAATACATTTCTGGATAGCTAGGCAACCTGCGACATTTCCTAGAAAAAAGTATTATTCGACAAATTGTGACAAACTTATGCTTATTTCAATTAAGATGTGTTGGAATTTGTGCCATGTATGACACAAAATGATATCCAAGGTTAAACGCTTCGACAAAATCGTTACAAGTGAAAGACACTGGCAATTCAGTAGCCAGGAAATTCAGAAACGTACCGTATTGTCTTTGTTTTTATTTGCACAAATAAACAAATATACATTTTGTAAAAATTTACAAGTATCACAGGTATCTTTAGAACATGAGGATTATTTATAAGCTAGTAGATTTATGGACTATTATTCGTATGACAAACCCATAACTAGGAAGCTATGGAATGAAAAATATTTTTCGGTGTTCTCCTGTCATCATCAGTTCTAACGCCAATAAACACGACTTTATGGTAAAAATGAAACTGGAAAACAGTGTTAAAATATAGCATTGAATGGCATTTAATGGCGGCGATTAAGGGATTCCCTAGTGAATGTATAATGTTTTGTGGAATCACGTGTTCATATGTGAAAATTCGAAAATATCGTTTTTATTGCTTATTTAATCCGCTACATCTGATTTTCACGCTTTGTTCGCAAGAACGCAGCTAGTCGAATTGATGGATCACACCTCACGAACAATTTTAATCTTACTTTGTCACGCTCTCTTGCTATGACAGAGCCAAGTTGGCATTTTATTCATCCAATACTTGACAGGGGACGGCATCTGTGTCTTATGTTTTTTTCTCAAGAATAAAAAAAGTCATCTTATTTATTTATATTATGATGCACAATAACGAAATGTAAATGCAATTGCTAATTGAAAATACGTATTTTGAGAAATCTAGTTTGTGTCCAGCACATCAGTGAGCCTGCAGAAACTCACCATGCAGCTTAGGGTAAAAAACACAAAAGGTTTTAAATTGAAAAGAAAACTGCTATTAAATTATACAGTTACATTTAACGCCATTTTGTTTTTGTATTTTTAACCACGATTGTGTGATCTACGCTGTGACCCTTTCTTAGTATTAGGAATTTGTTTGAATCCCTCAATGGACCTGTATGTCTATAGGGAATGTTACCCGGTTGCTGTGTAGGTCGACGGTTGGTTTTTGAGGTCATTTCTTCTGGGTTTTCTTTCTTCACACAAGTGATATACTCTTGAGTATGGCGTTAATAACCAATCAAATAAACAAAGAAATATAAAAAGTTGGTGTTCACTTATTCCACCAATAAACAAGGAACAAATCATGACTATACATGCCATGAACTGCTCATTGGTCGCCATTCTTTAGAGATGTCACCATACTCTATTATTTTAAACTGATGGATGGAAACATCAATACATACTCATACGCATATAATGCATACATATATGTATAATTGATATATACATTATATTTCCTGATGCTTAAATAGATTTACGGAGCTCCTATATCAAGGTTGTTAAAAAAATATAAGCAGGATTCCTTAGGCTTAAGTGATGGTCCTCGGGGTTAATGCTTGTGGATAGTAAGAGAGAATGGGGAAGTTCTACATCTCGAAGCACACAGTCCGGGTTATATCTCAATCAGACTTCGTAACGGATGGCTAATAAATAATTACTTCTGCTGAATCAATGAAGACTCAATTAAGATACTGAGATGTGAGCTCTTATCAAACGCAAGTCTTAATTGATCCTGGGATTACAATTTCACAGACTTTCCTAATTCGTAATCAATGCCAGTGATATTTTCCTTTGAAATATAATAATGCGGCAATAGATTCAAGCTAAGCTCGGTTTAAAGGCAGGAGGTTAGGAGTTTAATAGCCTTTGTTCATCGTGCAGCACGAGTCCAAAAACTATGAAAAGAAACAGTAGCCGTACGCGGCAGAATGTTGTCAGATATGCTTAGTTCGTTGCTTATTCTTAGTCGCTTCTTATATTGTAACAATCCCAAGATACCCTCAAAATTTGTCATTCATTTCAATAGTATGATCGACTCAAATAACAGTTTTGTCTGTGTTTCATGAGACGGCAGCGCCTCCGTTTGCATATTTACAGATGTATAGAAAACGAGCCGAACAGCAATGTCCCATGGCGTTACTTTATACATTTCAACACGGCTTCGGGCGGTTTTACATTAATATTTATACTTTGTTCAGAACTAGATTTTCTGATCTATGTAACGGGGTGTACGGATAAGTTGTTTTACCTGATTTCCCAAGGGGAGACTGGTTTGTATAGGCACGTCTATACCCATTTTTACTGACCACATGTGAGAGATGTATCCAAGATATCTTCTCTGTATAATATACCTTAACACCACGAAGACAAATTTTAAATTATAATAGGTCAAGTTGATTCGCCCAAATTTTTGACAAGTGTTTCATAATTGTTAATTTATTATTGTTAATAAAAAATAATGGCTTGCAACCATGGGAGTGACCAATGCAGTATTATTGTCATGTTAATATTATAAGCTGTGTTATATTTCCATTGTTACAAAAGTATGGCTGTAAGCTTATGTTTGGATTGCTGGAAGGGAAGACGAGATGTTGTCATTACCTCTGCTGTGTGGACTAAATGAGAGCCTTCAGAAGCCAGTTGAATAATAAGCAGCCATTGTAAATCCGCTACAGTTTCCGTTAATACTCAATAAAGCTGCGTCAGAATAATTTCTCTCGCTAGACACAATAGACACCTACCATCAAACCGCCGCTATGGATGACGGCCTCTCCATAGGGACATACGATATTGCTGTTCACCGTAGAATTCATTAAGTGATCTGGGTTTTAGTCGCTATTGTATGAAATAATTCCTGTGTGTAAGTGACCGGAAAACTATAACGAAAGTCATTAATATGTTTATTCGGTTGTGATAGGATTTGACGGCTGGTAATCGGAGGACTAAAACCGATAAACGTTAAGCTATACGTCTATTAAGCTCAGTTGTTTCTATACGAACAACAAATTGTTTGAAGTATTTGGGGGTTTCTATATGTTAACCCGTCCAAATGCATCACACCATATTGACGACAGTTTACATGCAACAATAACTACTATATAGAAAAGGATATGAAGTGTTTAGTACTAATCCGAACAGACGGCAGCTATCTGAAGCTTACTATAAATTGACATTTGGTATAATGAACAGTTAAATTGAGAATGTTTCCCTATACTTGGTAAACTAATAAATTAGACAGTATATAATGATATATGTAGAAATGAATCTAGTACTAACACATAGAAAAGCATACTAACCCAATGTTTATACGACAGTTGTGCTGATGGACGGTTTGAAAAATTATATATCTTACACAGCCTCTGATCACTGAGTTGCGCTATCATATATTTCCTCTAGGCACTAGCTAATGTTTTTACCACGATGCATCATTTATAGAACTATATACACGATGGATATCATAGCGTGCAATGTCCCGAAGACGCAGTGATGCCTACTACAGCTCAGATTCACAAGCCATTAAAACATGTTAATTACATTTGCAAAGAATTAAATTAACTGTCAAAATGCATTTTGTTTCTAAATATTGAAAAAAGGTCATGCAGTTTCGAAGCTTTCTGGGTTTACCTCACATCATTGCGTATTGTTAATAATTGGCATATTACAAAGCATTTGTTGATCCCAAATTGTTTGACTATTATGTATTATACTCTGGACAGATTGGAGTTAAGCACAAAGACTGTTGTGCCTAACCTCTAGTGTATAGAGAATGGAATACGAAGCTTTTTCTTTGTTCACGAGGAGCTTCTTCGGGAGTGAATTTAGAAGAGTTTTATATTGACATGTTGAAAACCAGCATGTCGGATTACCACTGTTTCCGAGACGGTACCACTTTAGTGCTGACAATAGAGGTATCGTAAAATGAAGTCGAGGAGGGTTAACTCAGAATCAACCAGGATTACTGGTCGTGACATGCAGTATAATAATCCTCCGAATAACCATTTCAAGTCGCTTCCAATATACTCCTATCACAGGGGAGATCAAGGCTTGTCTGTTACCCGAACCTCACGCGAGACTCATCAAAGCAACCCGCCACTTGAAGTCTTAGTCGTTCAATAGAAGGAAATGTTGACCGATTGCCTCAAAACGCTTGTGAAACCCCAGAGTTATTACCTTTAAGTATCCAAAGGTTTTGTTTTAAAAGGGTAAAACGACCCATAGCGGACATAAAGTGTAATATGTGTCGTCCGTTAAATACGAGCAATGTCGGTATAGGTCATACATTTATATTACAGACACTCAGCTTTCATGACAAACCCATAGAGAGAATGTTTACAAATTGCTTTATTCCGATCTCGACAGTCAAAGATCATATGAAGAATGAAGAAGGCTTGATTTTAAGTTTCTTCTATAGCTGTTGGAAACTGCCCCCTTTCAACACAAAGAACCATTTTATTTTTAGCTTTTTAGCTTTTGTATCGTCCTTGTATCGTCCGAATAAAATTCAAACTTAGTACACCTTTTTTGATAGTTGCGTGATGTGAAATCCATTAACTTTTATACAACGGTAAAAATATATTTTTCTGAAAACTAATTTGAAACTAAAATGTTAGTTACATGGAAACATTGAGAGAAAATTGCTTACTGAGTAACTAAAGTTGTCACTGAGGCAAGATTTCAGTCGAGTAAATGTGAAATTTGGGCGACAGTTTAATGCGTGTATCCAACGACGGACAGGAAATTAACCTTTGATTCTCAACAGACAAAACACCAGTTCAGAGATTAAATGTCAATGTGAATAAAAAGGCATCCATCAGCAGGGAGCACACGTCTATCTCAACGCCGGAATTCCATTCACGTAATGCCCTCAATGGAGCCTTAATTACAATCAATAGACAAGATAATAGGAGAATTTGATTTTGTTTGCATCGCTCTGATAGATGTTTGACATTGCGTTAGACAACTCTCTGTATTGAACGACAAATTCCCTGAACACTCTAAAGGGCGATTTTTTAAAGGTTTTTACTAGTCCGTCAGAATCATAACACATCGCCAAATATGCAAATGTTTACAAAAAAGTAATTTCGCGATTAGGTCACGCAGCGTTAGTGGAATAACAGCGAAAGTGTGTGGGGTGTAGCGAACTCCCTAAATCCATCTCTATCCTCTTAAAAAAAGTAGCAACTTGAAAAAGTACATACACGTTTTTTGGATCTATTAATTTTTTTACAATATTTTTATTCTTATAACAAACAACTTTGAAATCTACTTTTTTGGCTAGAAATCAGTCCAGATTGTAAGGTCGGTTTAGCTTTACTTAGGCAAAGAACCCAATAAGCTATGTCCTGCAGAGTGGTTTTCCAATTTTCTCCGGATTATATCTTACGGTAAACAATGGATCTATCTAAAATTCGGTTACCGAAAATGGGATTAAATCTTTGCAGCACTTAACTGTTTAATTAAAAAGTCGAACTGTAAATCTAGTTTCTACAGAGTGTTGTCTGTGTAAGATCCGTCTAAAACTAATATATATCTATATTGGCATATATGTAGAAGAAGAAAATTGTGCTTGCTTCCAACAGGGTTCGAACTCAGGTCTCTAGCAAGGAGGGCGCTCTATCCGACTGAGCTTCAGAGGAAACTCACGGTAGAACGACCGGATTTATATACTGAAACGACCAAATTAGGTCGAAACTGCTGTCTGATTAGAAATATGTAGACAGTTGAGAAGGTGTTTTTCTTTTTCTTTATACCTATCTCTCCTTATCAGTTTTTACCGATTTATATTAGCTATATTATAATATGTATAAGAAAATTGACCTTGCCTCCACCGGGATTCGTACCCAGTTCTTTGGCTAGCGGGGGCGTTCGTGTGAGGGTCCATATATGTGTAAGGATAGTTGTCCGCTGGCAACGCAAATTCGTCGTATAAGCGAAATTTCATGGCGTATACTTTAAACGCCAATCAAATAGATGTATAAATTTCCCTTTGGCAATATATTATTCGCCCTTAAGAAAGTTCCACCCTTGGTTTATATTTTGTTAAACATTACTTCACTCAAATGGTTATTTGATGCCAGAATTTGTGGCTTTATATCTAGAATGTCAAATTCATGGACTATTCTAAAGAAGTTCTTTTTGTAAATTTAATTCCGTCGAAGTCAAGTGGTATTTACCATCCACGCTTGACGAAATCTACATAATTATAACTATCCCCAACTTATGCACAGTTCATTGTTTTGTAAAGCATTTCCAATGAGGCAAATAGTATATTACTATACACGAAAGGAAATGTCAATTAATAATTTACAGTATATATTTCCCGGCATCAGAAATCCTTTGTACTAGTTGTGGTTGCCTATATCGAGCTGAATTCAGGAGAGTTAGTCCCCCATTTCAAAGTCGTTCCAATATCTCTACAGTATTGTTAATTCGATGGAGTGTATTCTTCAACCTATTAACGTCTACCAGGACGACTCATTAATGTGCTCGGCGGTTCATATACACTGATTGATTGCCAGCCAACACCACACAAGCCTAATGCCATTGCTTTAATATCTGTCATGGCGATTTCTTAATTGTCCTTATCCCAAGTCTTGTGTTGGAACAGTTGCCCTGCGCCTTGTGTCTGTCCAGCTCAAAGCGATCCCGTGTTATATGGTTTCCATCTGAGTGATTACTATTTGATTTCCAATCCAGCCGTACGGGACATTTACTTTTTACCAGCGTTTGTTCTGTTCTTAAATACATTTTAAGCACCAGTAACGACAGAGATACACGTTCAGTGATATGCTGTGTAAATAGTCTCGTATGAAACTAAACGTAACTACACAGAGTTAGACTATAGATTGACATGCTATTGGGCAAAGTCAATTTATCCCTACAAAAAATGAAGCTACCAAGCGGAAGTTAATGTATAACGCCCGTTCTATTATTGTATTGATTTACCTTGTAACCTTTATCACATGGTTTTATTCAGCCCTTATACATCTATCTGTGTGAGTATAATTGTCACTGTCATTCATACAAAACTCGCTCGGCTCTGATAAAAGGAATACATTATACATGTGAATTGTCACATTCGATATGCACGGTCATGGCAAATATTACTCTTGTAAAATGGCGAAGTCTCTTTATAGGAGAAAATGCTTTTGTAAGGGAAATGCGAACGGGAAGTGTGTGAAAATACCATTAGCGAAATCGATAGTTAGACGTAGTAAAAACTAGTGACAATGATGTTTTAGTCTTAAACTTAACCGGGGATAGACGAGTCATCTAAAAATTTAGCAAATAAAGACAATTGAAGACAGTTATACTGCTGTCATCAACGGAAGTCGTTATCTAGTCTCCATTTTGGAGAAGGTTTTATGGGTTCAGGCGAAAGCTTATGAAACGATGGCTCCATTAACACATCGTGGCTATATTTTCTCTCTGTAGTAATATAACCTTGTTCGTGACAGGAACCCGGAAAAAAATGTCCACAGAAACATAGATTCACAAACCCAGTAATTGCCACTGATGGCTCCGGTATTTTATAAACAAGATCCGTTGTAAAAAGAAAGCCGACTGAAATCAATTTGTAGACGACATAAAAAGATATTACTTTAACTTTTTACAAGATTGACGCCAACTCAAATTTGAAATGCATGCGTTTTATTTCTGTCATATTTGTATTGTATAATAAAATACCGTACAGTAATTAAATGTTGATGCCTAATGTTCTGCACACGGCATTTAAGGCGTCTGAGCCAGCGGTATGGCGCCACGGAATGAAATAACATTTTATGCTTCTTTTTTGTTTTGCCCTATTTTATTGTCCGTAACATTAGGTGAAATATCAAATTTGAAAGGATCTGAAAGATATTAAAACCAACTGAGGAATATCTAATAAGTATTAGTTGGTCACAGAAGTATTACAGGCAGATAGAAAGCCCATGGTTACGGGGAACCAAGAAGCGGAGTTTTGCGTCCGCTGTGTTTAATGTCCTTGTCTGTTGCCTTTGTTTCCATTGAGCTGGTCCGCAGTAATCCTTGTGTAATAACCCTGGTTAAACGGATTATATGCTCTTGGCTCTAATTTTCATGTATTTTCCATATATATTAATTTTACTCGAATTGATCTGGTTTAGGTAGAATTGCAAAATTCTGCAATGATCTGGCAACTTTTGTTGGATGATTTCGATGAGTTAAGGGGCATCGGGAAGCGGATTTTTGTGGTGTATTACCACTGTATCGTGGCGTCTTCTGTGTTGTCAGTGTCGTGTAGGGTGCTTTCCTGCACCGATTGGGTGGCGGGCTGTGACATGAGCGAAAGAGGTTAAGTGTGGTCTAAAACCCCAATCAAACAACAAAAACAAAAACATAGCATTTGTTTGTTTGTTTCCGACACATTTTTGCCTTTATAATACTGCTAAATCAAAGCAACAGTGATATTAAAATTATTTATCAATTCAAGGCTTAATGTACACTAATTTAGTCAAAAAGCGCATCTTGTGTATTTTAATATGATTTTTCGTCCTAGTGCCATATTTGGTACATTCTTTTTAGTTTGAACATATAAAAGGCAGTTCGTATAGCTTATTACAAGATAATATATATTTTCAAGCTCAATTTACTGATGAAGATCTGTAATCTACTGATGCTGAAAGAACTGGAATCAACTTATCTGTATCTGTTGTCTCAGATTTCAGGTTTTCCCATCCTACCGTTGAATTCACGCTTTTACTTTCTATTTGTTCCAAACACATTTAGACGATAAATGTCATTTCTTGATAGAAAGACGATCATATCTGACATTTGTAATTTATTTTTTAGTATTATATGCAGCTGAATAACTGTTAAGTGATATATTGAGAATCTGGATTGAAACTCAGCCGAGAAATGTTATTTTTTTTATTTGTTTTGTTGTTCCGCAGTTAATAGACTTGTTCGAATAAGTGTGATGGTCATATTCCCTGTCGAACCTTAAATTGCTCCACATTTCAAATTGTCTTATAAATGATTTCTCGGTAATATCCTGACTGAATTGTCTCGCGCTTCGGCGGGCTAACTTGTCAATGGCATTTATTCCATCTTCGCTGACTTCCTCTCCAGTAGCTAGCCGTGCTTCCAGGGTTAAAGGTAGCGCAGTCTGTCCTATTGTAAAGCAATTTATCTTGACAGATTGATTTGAGAAAGCCCAGAACCACATCTGAAACAGGGAAATGAATGATAAGGCCATAGGTCTGTGAATTAGCTGATTCTATTACCACACAAAAGGAAAATGGCATCGACCGAAACAGCCAACTTTCTCGATCTTAGTTGTACTTTCAAGTATTATAGCTAAAAGCTACTTAATTGGTGCCCAGAATGACTCTGTCACATGGAGAACAACCAAGGTCCTTCTTCTAAATAGATTTAATAGGAAATGCTCATGTTAATCCGCCTCATTCCTTGCAAGCAAATATACATTTGCCATAATATTTTAACGTGCTTTATTGTTGAATCAATCGTCGCAAGATTGGCCAGAAACTCCAAGGAATGGTAACACATTCGAATCATCGTAGACAAAGTCGTGTCAAACAATTATTCATACAGTATGTGATATTACTCCACAGTGCTTTGGTTTTGCAAAGGTTATTGAAGTATAGAATGAATTGATGCGCTTAGATTAAGTGTCTCGCTCATATGACTATGTTTAACACACATTTAACAAAAGTACGATAAGTTTTGTTTTATCTCAGGAAGAAATTAATGTAACATTCGTAGCTATCAACCCGGATCCCGAAGTTTAAAGACGAAAATATAGAAATATCATTAATGTTTCAAATGGTGGAGGTCGAGTAAAACAGGGCACCTAACCGTATTAACGCCTAAATAATCTGTCAAGGGAACTGCACGTCTAGGAAAAGATACTCTAAATAGATTGCTATTGTTGTGGCAGCACATCCAGTAATAACGGGAGGACATTCTACACAGTATGGCTGCCAACAACGAGGACTTACTCCAGTTTCTTTCCGTACATCTTGATCATCTCTGTATCAGACATTGCAAAACCAAGAGTTGAACTTGTCGTTACTGTTGTCATTAGTACTTCGTGTCTCTTCACAATCAGGTCATGTTAAGCGGATGCTGCTATATAAGTTATATTTTGTCTACTCTTATGGCAAGTATTCGTAATGGCACAATTATGTGGCCCCTTCGAAATCATTAAGCTTGTTACGCTTCTACTGCTTAACAATTATATATTTAGATGATAGTCTGTTGGTTTGTTTGTTTGTATGGTTGGGGTTTTGCACCGTACGGAAGGTTATTTCACTCATATGACGCGTGCAGACCCAATCGATGGAGAAAGCCTCCCTAAATGAGACTAGCAATAAAATGCATGCATCTTAGCTCAGAGAGCATTAAGCCACAGGAGGCTCCCGCCCAACCACCCATCAAGATGATAGTTATCTACAAATATTTGTCAATTGAATACTGGAGAAGACCAACTATATATGTTCTGATGATGAAACTTTTCAGCAACCTCAATCTTGCAAGGTTTACATTCTTTTGCCAATGAATATTGATTGTGTATTGCCACGTCGTGGGATTTCTATTAATCTACCCATGTTGCATTCATATCGAGAAAGCAGTTGGCCGCCATCCAATTTTACAGTCATCTGGAAAATAAGGAGGGATAGTATGCGCTAGACCGGATAAACCACTGCTTTGGGTTAATGTCAAACCCCTTTTGTGTGCCTGAAAAATAAATGAATTCATTGAAGCCTCAGTCTAACGCAGGTCGTTATGGTATGAATTATATTTTAAGACGCCATCCTTCAACATTATCTGATGTTTTGGAAAAAATAATAATCGTTCACTCTTGATGCTGCTTCAAAGACTTATCCTTGCAACGGGATCCTCTCTGCTGTGTAAACATTAACCCGTTCGTTGTCTGATAGTAGATGCCTGATATACATATCTCACTATTGCTAATTCCCTTCTTTATTGTAGCCGGTTAATTTTCATACAGTGACAAGGCTTTATTTATATAATAAAAACTTTGAATAAAAACATATCCCGTGATATACTTACTACAGCGCAAAGAAACTGGATAAAGTCCGCTCACTTTATTCCATACATTTTTTGTTGAATTATCAAAGAATACTACTAGGACTCCATACATGCCTAAAACTGAAGGCACAGTTTACCCAAAACATTTTGAAATGTTTAAGAACACTGATTAATATTTCAACGAAATAATCACAACATCAAAAAGAAAAAAGTAGAGATAATTGCGAAGTAGAAATTTGGCGTGTAATTTTATAAAAACTATGGTAAAATCCAAATTATTTCTCTGCTATAATATCTTCCTTGTTCAAAAATATATGTTGATATTATAGGATTTATTAAAACTTATTTCAAAGTGCAAAATATTTTAAAATTTTTTAACACTTGTGAAACCAACTCTCAATTTTACAATTGTAATTATTATTTAAAACAACACTATTCTGAATAATTGAAGCATGCTAGCCAAACAGAAAGAAAGAAATTGCGCATAAGAGCTAAAGTTAACAATTTTTGAAGTTAAATAAATTTATTTGGTTATAATACATGCTGACAAGAAAAATGGTATGTTCATTGCACACAGGAAGCACCGAAGCTTTTTATTACATTGTTCTGCTACGCAAGACGGAGTTTTGTTCTATTCCTTAACGTTACTTTAATTTTTGAGACGATGGGTGAAACAAGTGGTTGGTTAGTCGCTACAGAGCAGTCAAATTGTATTGTCTACGTGTTATCCGCTCGCTTCGATCAGCTTTTGCTAGTAAAATGTCCTAAAAACGATGAATGCTCAATAGATATCTCAAAGGAACAGGCTGTTTCGAACGAAAGTCGAACACCGGTACCGCGAGAAATATTTCGCTAAGCCTTTGTATCTCTGTAGGGACATGTAAATTTTCCGTCAAATTAGGAAATATGTTGGTTCAGCTTACCAGTTTCCCTGACAACCTATCTCAGACGACCGCGTTAACTATATCATACTTCCCAGGGCTTCCCAGCTAATCGCCAATCTCCCGTGGCTGAACTATTTTACCTTTTTTAACAAAACAGGTCTTAGTGCATAGCATTTCAGATATGGCGACACTGTTAAGCGGTCATTAACAAATAGCATACAAAACTACTATTTTAGTTTGTTATAATGTAAAATTAGCTAATAACGAATGTCTGTTCCATTCAGTTTCAAAGATGCGTTCCGTGGTATTCTCTTGTTTTTGTTAGTATGACTGTGTATTCACGGCGATAAGGCTCTTATCTATTAACCAGTCTCCCGGCATTACGTAGCAGAGCAAGACAGAGGCGATGTACATTAGGCCAGGTATTCGCGTCAGTTCTCGAGTGACCTTGAGACAGTTATCAGCACGAAAACATTACCAGTCTTCAACATTGTAATATGCCTGTACCGTAATGTCAATACATACTCTGATGGAACCTAAAACGTTTGACTTCTTGATGTGTGACTGCTAGATCTATCAAACCAGCAGCGATTATATTACTTGAGGGAAACCAATACCAATTTGTTGACAATCTGCTGAAATCTGTAGGCTTCGGTATCTCACGTAATTAATGATATTGACAAGGATTCCCATTGCTGATATTATTAAATCTGATAGTTTGAAAGACAAGCATGATTGATAACATCACAAACTCAAAGGCTTCATCTCCAATATATAATCGTCTTACCTTAGTCCTGTCACTAGGAACTTACATATCGGACGAATAATAGCCAGATAAAGCGTACATGTACCAATGATTGCATAACGGGAATGATGTGAATGTAATTTGAATATACAGCTAATATGGGTTGACTATTGTTTTGGGTGAAATTCAAACTTTTCCCTTGGGTGTGCTAGTTCAGTTTGGAAAAAAAAAATTAATTATATCCTACGCAAAGATCACTGGGCTTATAAAGAAAACAGTTGATTCCAACAAAAATTAGATATTGAGTAATACTCTTTCCAGTTGATCTTAGAGTGTGTGCAGAAACGCATTCCATTTGATAATGAACTTGCATACAGGTTACTTTGGGTCAGTATATCGACATAATTATGTGCATGAGTCATTTTGTTCTCAGCTCATGGCCTGAGGAACCCTGTGTTAATACCTATGTTGAAGACGATTGTCAAAGAAATATGAGATGTTTTAAAGCTTTTGTCCCTCGCATTTTACTGTGAGGCAGACATGGAAACGTTTCCCATCGTACAAACAAGTTCAGTAAGCGCTATGCCTTTCGGAATTTATAGTATGATGTTAATGTGATGAAAAGGTTCACATTATAGACTTTTCCTAATGCGAGTTTTGCTTTTATATTCCTGACAAAATCTGTTAAATGTCCTTATCCACAGAGGATATAACGATTTTTACAAATAATAATATATTGTGTTTATATTATACTATAAAACGATGTGTCGCGTTAATGGTATAACAAAAAAAACAATATATATGTATTGGTTAAATACATTTTTAAAAGTTTTCGTTTTTAATATCTGTATGTAGTAGTATCAGCTTTTGAACGCCGCATTTTCCAGTTTGATTTGGGGTCGCAAAGCATATGGCACAAAACTTAGTGGATAGATTTTCAAATTTCGATCGAGCGACATGTTTTTCTACCGACAAGTTTTTTTTTCGCATGAGTCTTGCTAAAAAAAACTCTAAAAGTTACATAGGTCTATAAAAGCGAAGTTGGAATGTCGTTTCTCATATTAGGTAATGTTAACCGGATATAATCAAGTTATACGGCCAATATAGCTTTATCGACTTTTTCTTCACTTAATAAACGCGTCATGAAATGCTGTTCTGTCTAACTTGCATTACAAACGTCAAAAATCCTCGACCATTCGTTACAGTAAACTTTCTTGGCTGTAAAGATTATACCAAGACTACAAAAGTCGGCATAACTATCTGACAAAAAGTTGCGAAGAACAATCTAGATACTATTTATCACTCATTCTACATAGTGCAGATAGTTAGTCACACTAATGCAAAATAAGAACGTGTTACATAAAATTGTTAAATGCTGTAAAGCTTATCTATTGCATGTGTCTAACAACCAGGCGGGATATAATCTTGCGTTCATTGTAAAATCAGCTGTTATCCTTTTTTATTGTGTTAAAATAACAATTCAAAGATTAATGTAGTTTTTAGAATTCACTTATAATATACTTTGATCTTAGGTTAAATCCGTATTCTTCTATTAGACAGATTTAAGTATGTTGAGTAGGTTTCTTCTATGGCCTAGAGACACTTCATGTAAACATAACAGCATCATAAACACAAAGAAAATGTCGATATGATGTTATATTGTAATATCTGTATATTTTTATTGTGAGCCGGGAAAATCAGGAATATACTTGCACTTGTACGTTCATTACGCTTACGATGAAGCTATAATCTACTTTGTAGTTTATTGGCAAAATCACATCCAATAAAATGACTTCCCTTAGGCCTTTCAGAAGGCGACAATTGTTTCACCCTTGGGATCTGGCCTTTCGTTCTCCGGCCAACATCTTAAATGAATCTTGAACAATCCAACCGACCTTCCCCTTTTGTAATTTGATGTTGTGAGCCTTTCCGTAGAACGATGTGACCCACATGCTCAATGAGGTGTCTGTCTGTTTCTGGTTTAATTGAAAACGTCCATCAGTTTGTCAAGGAATGAAACACCTCATCTTGCCTTCGACCAGATTTACACAAATTGGCATTCTCTGATCCGACTTCACGTGTCAAACAGATAACAGTTCGCTCAACTATGACTAAGCGTTCACCAATCGTCTTGAATATTTACCAAAGATTCAATATCAAGACAGTGTTATCACGGCCAGAACAAAAGAAAATGTATCATAAAGTGTGCACGTAAATAACGCACTATGCTTCACGGAAACTGAAAATAATTGATTACTGAATATAAAACATTTATTTTTAAAATGGTAAAAACAATGACATGAACGTTAAAACAATAATGTTTGCCCACTAAAGTTGCACAAAAACAAAGTTACATCATTCAACAAAAAGGTGTATCTACGTGACGCTAGGTAATAAGAATGTTAACAATAGACAGACATCATTTGAATAATAAAAGTCGTGATGTCGTCAGCATAACATTTGTTTGTATTATGCCAACGGTTGATTGTTACCGTTCTGTCATAGTGAGACATTCTGTGATGCTAGAGATCCACTTCGATCCTAGTTTTATTTGTTCCTCTGTCACTGCATTACACACAAGATATTTATGTACATAATGTTATACTTCACGTCGAATGCACTTTCACAGAAGCAGATAATAATGGGCCCATTGTCAACAGAGCTCCATTAGTCGATGCTATATTCCGAGCACTTAACTGTTCAACTGAGCAGCTCGTTTTAACCGATCAATCTCCTCACATAGTCCGCTCTCCACCTAACACCGGATCCATGCCTTTTTGGCCACAACACTTAACTTTTAGGGATTACCTCTAGTCAATAACACAGTCGGGTTGGTTTTATGGATGTGCCAATAGCTCGCCACTGATGCATTTACCATAATTTGTCAAGACGTTAAAGCTGAAAACGAACTGGACGGAGATCCAAAGAGAGTAGGCGTTTTCTTGACTAGTTAAATGCTTTGTTGGATTCTGAATTATCAGGTCTATAGACCAATATCGTCAAATCTCCCTTCCCATTATCGTCAATTGCATTCACTTTGATCATGCTTGTGTATACATAACAAGGCAGTCATTTGTGGCTGAGAGTTTTGTAGGACCGTGTGCACAGATGATTCCATTTGATAAAGCCCCTGGTAATTCACAAAACCCTTGTAACGCCAAATTAAGGGGGTTGGCGTCCCTTGTCGTATACAGATTATGCGGCTTAACTTCATTCACGGCAGGTCCCGGAAAGGTCGATGGTACCAATGACCCCTCACAGCTCAATTAGATACAATTCACGTGTTAATTTGGTGTATTGTAGGCTTTGTTGGTGCGAATATATAGTTTGTTTCTGTTGTATAACATATCAGGTGGGTTTGTTCTGGTTGATAGTCTCGATTTCCGAACATTTGGCTTCTGATTATCTGGTCTTATCTTGGATACTAGCCACAACAGACACAAACACGGGGATGTTAGCTGTTAAGGTTGTGCAGTTGAAACTGAATCAGTATCATGAATAAGAGTAAGCAGGTAAAGCAAATACCGCAGGTTTTATGTTCGTCCAAGTGTTATCATGACTGTGCGCAGACAGCAATGCATCATGGATAATTCATAGACTGGTCACAGACTAAAGAGACTAGCAAGTTTATTTGAAACAGAGATTTCCTCTTTCTTAATGTTATCGATCCTCAAAACACTTCCTTCTTGAAAGCAAATGGCATACGTCGTGTCAAGATGCTAGTTTACAAGCATGATTCGGAACAATAAAGAAGTTTAGATAAATTATTTTTCGATAGCACGTAAAAGGTATGATACTAATTATCTTTGGATTACTCTTCATCGAGTACAGGATTATATGAACGTTGATCGATATACTTTCTAGGCTAAATCATAGTCTAATTAACTATCAGTATGCATCAGACTTGATAGAATCGACTTGGCACAATGTTGATGACGGATGATCAATGATAATTCAATTGGGCTCCCATGCTGTATAAAGGCGATTTTTGGCCGTGTATTGGAGATAAGAAATAGTTGATTGGACCGACTGTGGAATGTTGAATATGCTTTTTAGGACAGTGTGTGAGATATATGCAAGTGTTTATCGGAGATATCATAATCATAAGGTAGTCATTGAAGTGACAGGCGGACCTTCATTGGTCCATAGTAAGACAAAAACTATAAACATAGACCTAAACAAGGCGTATGACCAAAATATGTGTTCCTTATCATCAAAATATGTGTTTCTTATCATGTGTTTCTTATCATCAAAATATGTGTTTCTTATCATCAAAAGTCCATATATTTCGTAGTCTTTATTTGAACGCGCAAGGTAATAATTAACATTGACTTTTATCCGCGTTCTATTCTCCATGGAGTACATCGTGAAGTTAAAAAGCAACAAAAATATCTCATTCCACCATATATATATATTTTTTTTCTTTCTGTACATTTATACAAAAATATATATATATATATATGAGCATGTAAAGGAAGCTTAGCTAGGATGTGGTTGATTTTATACACGATCTCCATCGAATGTCCACACGACGACTGAATTAAAAACGTAATTTATATTATTGAATAAGAGAAACTCCGAACAAGGCATTCCTGTTAGTACAGATAACATATTTTGGCTTATTACACTTTTATTAGTCAAACATACAAAATACAAGTTTTTGATATATGTTTAAACTGTTGATTGCACAAATACAGCCAAAATATTGTAACGATACCATCGTGAATTCATTTTCCTGAGTTTATCTTCTGTATTATTGTAAACTGATCTTAAGAACCACTGGCTGATTGATATTAAAGCAAGCAATATCACGGAAGATAAAAAAATACCATTATGCTCTTGAGATGACGTCTCGAGTTGAAAACGACTAATCAATTCGTTACGACGATTGGTTATCAGTATAACATTCCAGACCGCAATACATCAGAAAAATCACTTTGTCATGACGCCTGTCATTGCAACATGTTTCGTTCCTACATTGACTTACATTATTCAAGGTTTTCATGGAGTTGAGCCACTGCCACGAATCCACTTCAGGTGCTCATTTGCACAATATACCACGTAATTTGTTGTTGCTTCAATGAATCTCAATATCCAGGATGTGTCACTCTGCGGCAAAGGCACTCTTAGCAGTACTACAGTTGCTTACTGGGCTGCCAGATTCCTGCTCACAACTTACTGGATCTCTGCTTTTCTACGTATGGTTACGCCTAAGTTATATTAAACTTTAAGCTACAAATACCATTTATAATATGGTGAACAAAAGTAATAGTTTTGTATTATTAGTTAAAACATTAAAATTTTAGCGAATTTTAACATTAACGGAATTATAACGAAGCGTCGTTAGCTCTCACACGAAACCACCACGATTATAATATATTAATTGCTTGTTTCATTTACATAGTTAAACATTCTTTGAACTATACAATAGTACGTTAAAAGATGTATTGAATAATTAGGCAGTGGTATACTGCGATAATACGTAACATAGGTAACTTAAAATTGTTTAATATACCTACACTGGTATCCATTACCGTGATAAACGAGTTAAAACGACTAAATAAAGACGACAATTTGCATACGACAATGAGCGATATTTTCTAGTGTTATCTCAGTAGAGCATCTACCAATCACAAATGGTTGACGTTCGACCGCCCGACGCGAAAACTCCGTCTACTGGCAATTAAAGCATCGTTCACTGTCCATTACTTGGTCGGGTTTTTACTGGTTCTCTCTTCAGACACTAAAGTGACTGGTGTTGTCACGTGACCTGGACGTCTAGCCCTTCTTCCTGTTTTACAACTTTGCTGTAAGAATGTTAACCTCTCTTATATGACGGATTTCCTTAAAGTTATCTTTTTATGCGCGGGGTAAATTGATTCACGCTGTCTCCTACTGATCGAAATAGATGCACTGCACAGGGATATCATGTGAACTATCTCGTGAGGTTGACTGTTGCAATAATAGCATGCAATCGATACCCTTTTTCACATTACAAGTCATATACATCAATATACAGAAAGCCACGTGAATTTCAACCTTTATACTCTTGTCAAGAAGATTTAGTAGATGTCTAAAGAATACAGCAACCAGTTGCGTGTACAAGGAGATAACATCTGTCGAATGTACAGTGGTTTAACGTTTGTGTTGTCTAATATCCTATTAGTAGGGATAATTCCACATGTATTTTACTTGTAAAACATATTCTCATTTCAGAAAATGTGGACAGGACGGCTAGAATCGTGTGTGGTTGTATTGTTTCTTATGTTCGCTGGCTCATACACACTCAGTGTTCGATTTCCACATTTTACACATCCCAAGAGCAAGATATTGTTGCATAAGCGAGGACAAGAAGGTAAATATACTTTTAGCATTTTTCATAAATTTTACTTTATTCAAAACATATGGACATTGATGACCACTAAACACCAAAGTGACCATCACCTTATACCTGCATTTGATGTATACATAAAACTGTATACTTGGCTGCATGTAATTAATGTTACATTTTCTATATCACACTGTTGATGGTTTTGCGCTTTGCCCACACAATTACCCGATTGGAACTCATTTTTCTGTTCAAATGAGACACAGCCGTATCAATTATTATCGAAGTAATTTTTATGTCAAGTGGTGGTTAAAGTAAAGAATTTTATGAACTCCGAATCATTGAGAACTGTTTATCGGATTTACCTGCGCAAAAATATACTGTTTGGTAATTGAACATTCTTGGAGGCCATATTCAATACTCACTGGCAGAATTTTCCTTCTAACAATGTTGAGGACACGCTTGATTGTGATCGTTTCGTTGTTGATAAATTGTGTTAAATTATGCCCGGTATATGTTCGAGTCCCCTTGTCGATCTAAAGTATATGTGGGTAGTAATCCGGTGGCTGTGGACATCGCCGTGGTTTTTATGAGGTTTGTTACCGGTTCTCTGTACACCAGGAACGTAATATAAGTGAAATACCCATGAGTACGACGTTAAATATCAAAAAAAGAAATAACTAACAGTTGATGAGGCACGTGTGTAATGAAATATATACTGAAGTGAGATAGCATTGTTCGCATACAAGATATGAAACGGAATGAAGGCATACTAGTACTTTGTCCTCATCATACTCTGTCCCCGACATAGCTGATCCGTTACCTCTTCAATATCGCACAGTATATAATGGTTCTTCAGCATAGAGGAAGCCATAATATTTAACATTATGTCATAAACTTCCGTCGTATCCGTCTATTTTAAAGATGGAAACATTTATTTAATCTTGGTAATTTTAAAAGATTTTCACAATTATGTTATACAGACTTTGATTTTCTAACGTTGACGTCATTTAGAACATCCGTATTAAATATTTAACTAAGTGACCTCGACCAGTATCATAAATGACAATTAGTTAATTAAATAAAGGTAGAATATCTTTGCCTGGAGCGAGTTATTTCTAGGGTTTCAGATATCATTGCTCGCTTCTACCATGTTTTATTAAAGGCCATAGAACCGTGATCTTAAGATCAGTCCCATTCACTCGTCATTCATATGGCTTTACATAATCTATCTTCACTAGGCCCTCGTCCTGATTGTGCCTGACTGTGCTTTCAGCGCAATGGAAGGCAGGTCACGCAATAAAGCACATTGCGTCTTGAACATAAATAGTGTTGAATCTGCACGACTCCAGTAATGTCCCTGTTGCACATTATACAAACGAAATTCGTTTGCTTTTCTTTGTTCTTTCGAAAATTTCCACAGAAGCAATTTTTAATGATTGTTGAATTTATTTTTTGTTATTTAGTTCGTCATTTCCTGAATCAAATTTCTGATCATATCATTTTTTTCATTAGATAAGTTAAAAAGAGTTTGTCCGCTTTATTATTAATCTGGTTGGTTTATTCACTATTTTTGTTTGTTTACAAGTTGAAAGTAAATAGGAATGAAAGTTGATTATGTTGATTGGTATCCTATTAATTTTTACCACTAAAATCAGTTACCAGTTAACTGTAGCGATTCTTATATTTTTAAGATATGTTTCAATGTGAAAACCACTCCTATGAATCTTTTTTTCCCCATATTTAGAAAATTGTCCTTCCTTAACAAGTTAGTTTATATACCAGTAGGTAGAATATATTGTAAGATTATCTATATTTTTTTTTTTTTTGAAATTGTAAATATTTGCTGGCTATGATTTATACTCTGATGAAAACAGACACTGGCAGAATTCTAACATTTGTGCGGTGCACAAAGATAAATTTGTTCCTATATATGATTACGTTTCTTCTTTTGAATAGTGTTTTAATTCTATCTCGATTATCAAATTTCGCCAGTAATAATGCCCCAAACAATATTTTAAAAGAATATTTTGAAACGAGTTTTAATGATGAACAACCTACCAAGAGATACAGATGATTAGTTTGAACCCCAATCTTTCATTGGGAAAATGTTAATAACGTGCATGGATCATATGCATGGATCGACCAGGTTTTGATTTCAATATCTCTATTTTACCTAATTGTATTTTATAAAGAAGCCACGCTGTGGCGCTTTTGTGGAGACGTCATATATCAATTTACAGGAGTATCTATACAGATCAAATCATCCAAAGCTGATGGGGTGAAAGTAAACACGGCCTCATTTTATGACTTTCAGATGAAGTCATCGGTACTTCCCACCCTCCGAAAGCTGTGGTGCTTGTTAGTTTAACATATAGCAGTACAATATTGAAGACAATTTGCAAGAAGCCATAATCTAACGGTACCATAAGATGTACTACCCTTGTTCCGCTGCAAGGGTGGTTTAATGGTTAGTTAGTTTAGTACATTCATGTTCAAATACAGGTATAGTCAAACTGTTATTTGATTATCACAATATGCAGAAATACTGTTTACTTTTAAGAAGAAAATGCGTACTTTTGTCAAAAGATCCGTTTTGGCCCAAGCATTATTTTTTATGTATTACTTGTTATCTTGAACACAAGCAATTGTCATTTTAACAATTTTGGTTACATGCTAAGTCATTTCAATCAGTACAGGATACTGGTACTGATCGAAGTCACTTAGATAAATATTTAATACGGCTATGCTAAATGACGTCAACGTTAGAAAATCAAAGTCAGTATTTGGTAGGAATAACATAATTGTGACTTCTTATAAAATTACCAAGATTAGATAAATGTATCCATCTTCAAAATAGACAGATACGACGGAAGTTTATGACATAATGTTAAATATCATGGCATCCGCTATGCAGAAGAACCATTATATATTGGGCGATATTGAAGTCTGCATGTCATCATTAAGCTGTACTGTTTCTCTTACAATACATCCAATAAACAAACAGTCAGCGTTTGGTAAATGTGTGCATCTGAATACTACTTCAAGATCTGTGGCATAATTATCTACCGGATATAAGATAAAGTAAGTCTCATTTTAGAACCAGTCAACATTCTATGGAGGGTGGTGGGTGAATATTCTTAACTTTGCGACACAACGTTGGCGTTTGAATTATAGCTTTCAATAAGGAAATATATCGCCCTTATACAGAGCTTCTGTAACATTGGCTGTTCCGTGTACAGATTTCCTTCCAACCGATGAGGTGATCGTGCTCCTAAGAATGGGTTATTCTCAAACGTGGCAATACCACTGCTATTACGTCCTTTAATGCTTTTCCTAACACACCGTTAAGTAAAAAATGAAACAGCACAATTGCGTAAGCAGGAACGTTAACCCGCAATCTATGGTAATGTAAAAAGCACCTGGCCTGACTTAAGATAGGGACCAGGGGAAGCTAAAGTGTATTCTTAATCAACATAAAAGCCTAACAGCCATTCTCTCCAGAGGTAAGGAAAATTCAGGAGTGTGTGTTTCTACGAGAGTCTGGGGAATAAAAAATTACATTAGCCAGCCACTATTTCCCATCACACGCTGGCACAATGGTTAAAACAGCCCACAGAATGATCCAATAACTTAATCAGAGATTTGTCAGATTCTGGCTTCAACTTTCCAGCTTTTTACAATCAGATTTGGGTTCTCATGGGCTCTTATTCTTTGTCTTCATATCCTTTCCTCGGTGGATTTGTGTTTTTCATCGCAAAAGCCAATTTGCCAGAAGGTGTTCAACTGCTGGAATTCTCAACACTCCCTTGGAATGTTAACGTGTTGAGCTTCGAAGCTCTATCAAATGCATCCAATCCACCGTTACGATTTTACAACGTTCTTTACTCACAATATAGGATAGTATTTATATTTAATACCTTTATGAATTCCCACAATAGCAATTTATGGAAGCAAACAACGTATTCTTGGCATTTTTTTTTTTTGGTTAGTTCTGAAAAATTGCAAAAAACAAATTAGATTTTATGATTAAAAAAGAAAAGTGAAGAGTGTTAAAATTAATAATTATGCATTTCCGATGTCAAGTTAATAATTTTATTTCCTTTTTTTCACTCTGAGGTTTTGATTGTTTTTACTATAACTGCATGTGAGAAAAACTCCACAGATTTTGTTTCTGACAGCAACAAATGATACATAGTTTTTATTAAATTACTGTGTTACAATACTAGAACTCATACATTTAAAATAATTCTTCCAACTCATAGTGACTGAAAATTCGCTAATGAGCCTTTCTGAAACAAAGTTATAATGATATCTTTTCCAGATTATTTTGCATACAGTTCTGTTTCACCTTCACTTTTCTGGGTTTTTTTCTATGTACACCTGCTGCCTTTTATTACGTCATCTCTATGTATTTTGTCAGATTAAATTATACGTCATATAACATCTAACAAACCTAACTCAGTACATGTGTACTCCTAAATATTCTGCAGCTATTGAATAATGCCGAAAGCATCTCACGGTGAATAACAATTCCATGAGTAAGTACAAAATATGACTTACTGATATAACTCTGTGCGCCTTCCCTTTGTGTCTAGCTTTCAAACGATTTCATTCCGAAGGTAATATATTGTAGGCAATCAATTTTATGCAATAGTGTGGTGTCAAATGTATTCTACAGTTATGGCCATTTGTTTCATTTGTACTGATCGAAATACCGATATAATTTAATTATTATACATATTTGTGTTTCAGGTAACCCGTGCCCTGCTGATAAACCATTCCTCTGTAAAGTTAAACCCACGTGTATACCTTTAAAATATGTTTGCGATGGAAATTACGATTGTGATGGGGGATTTGATGAAAATGATGCTGTGTGCAATGCTGGTATGTTAATCCAAGAGTAATAGTTTTCGAATCCATTATGTGAACTATCTGTATGTGTCAATTGCTGTTTAGCGATGCGATGTGTTACAGAGATGACCCTTACGGTTTCAGAAGTTTGTAAAAACAATTGATGTCGTTATAAGGTGTCAACTTTGATCAGGACTTTGAAAGTGATTGTGCGTGCCATCAAGTCTTAATGTGATTGCAATTTGTTTTAAATAGGCAGTGCGTTCACGTTGACAAATATTATTTGATTCTACTTATCGTTGTATAACGTGAGAATAAGTAAAACACTGCAATACAATTTTTCAAGTCAGAGGGATGATTTTGTTGAATAATCAATTTGTTGGTTGTAATTATTTAACAGCATTCCCGGAAGTACAAAAAAACACGGGTTTATATTATGAAAGCTACACGTACGCTATTTACACTTAGTGCTAAGCGATTACGGATTTCGTTTCGCGATTCAACACACAAGATATTCCTCTATTTGCCCGTTTAGACACTTCTAGATATTTCAGGCAATGTGACTGGTTGATTAAAATTCTTTTCTTGTATAGAAATGTGAAGCAAAATTAATTAGAAGTGATACATCACACTAATTGAAGTGAAAACCCACTTCTAAAATTGATCACGTGTAGCTTGTGTTGTCACCATATTGTTTCTCCAATGAACTCTTTGAGCTGTTAGACAGAATGAACAGAAATTGTTACGTTTTTTTTTTACAGCAAACCGACCACCTGTAGAAGAAATCTGGGAATTTTTGGAAAATTCAAGAAGCTGGATTTTACCTAAACTTTTCGATGGAATAGATGCAGAGTTTGTCGCACATACGCTAGCAAGTAAGGCTTTTTACATAATCCCATAAATTGTTTATATGAGGGTATGTCAGATGGTTCGACCTATAGTTTAGATTTAGCTGTCTTGCCTAACGTTTTATTTAAAAAAAATTAAATTCGTCGCTGGCTTATAAAAATGCACATTTTCCCAATCAATGCGTGGTTTTATACAAATGAACAATTTAGTCAACAAAAAGAACGAAATAATACTATATTTTATGCTTCATAGACACAAATGTATGACGACGACAAGAAAGATCTCTGAAACCTCTTGGAGACATGTCTTCCGCGTGACTTTGGGGTTTAAAGATTGACCCGTAGTGCTGTATTCTTGACGGAATATTGTGCCGAAAGGTGTGTCCGGTTCACGAGACAATTGTCCATACAAGAAAACACGGCAGAAAACGTATGAGATGGACCAAGCACATTTTCCGACATAATCAGCTTAAAAAAGTCATATTTAAAATGTCTCCACGAGGCCTTGTCCTCGTCGTACATAGATCTCGCGTGATTAGCTTATACATTTAGGCCCCGGATATGTCACCACAAGTCGCATTTCGCTTACCTGGCAAAGTCTAAGTCATCCAGATCTAAAAACGAAGCAAGTCGTCCTAGACTAAACCAAAGCATTGTAATGGATAAATTCGATATAGATTAATTATACCATCGATGAACAGCTTTATACTTCGAACTATGCATGTAGTGCCAGCTTGTAGAAGCCATATTAACATATCCTTTGCTCAGTCAAAATATCAACGAATAAACAAATAATTTACAAATACGCTAACCTTTTCACTAATACATGAGCAATGCATTCCAACCTTAGTGTTTATTTTGTCTGGTACACTACAAGACTATTAACACTCTAGCATCAGCTTTCATAAAAACGTATATACTTCCTTGTTACCCTACATATTACACATTTTGACATTTCCTTCAATTCAATCATATTTGCGAGTGAAAAATATAATCCGTACATCTCTCAATAATTCAACGATTATACACATAGTATGTTCTCCATCTCTTTTTCAGGATTTGGCCATGGCTTATAGCTAATATATCATAGACTAAAATTTGAACTTATTGTCTTGCAGCAAGCCCGGATGTCGAAGATCTTCAATTAGTGCTTGGACTCGGTGATAAAGCCGTCAAAAACATCAGAAAGGCATTCCAAGCCGTAGAGGAGGGAGACGAGCGTCCTCTAGAGAAAATGGGCATGCCAGAAAACGCTTGGCACACAACGGAATATATGCTGAGTAAACTCGTTAAGAGCGGCTTTCAAGTTAAGAAATAGACAATGGGTATTTGGTGTTGAATCGGTATCCAGTCTCCATCTCTTAAACCGGTTCTTCGGAAAACTCCCGAGTCAACTGATGCGTATTTTAGTGCAACTCAATATAGACTTGCTAATAAATAAACATTTTTAGAGAGAAACTGTCCATATTTTTGTGCCATTGATTAAAAAAGCAAACATTAGTCCCCACCCCATTAGATCTCATTAAAAAATCTTTTAGAAACAATTCTTGCCCCAACAAGTCAGAAACAAATCCCTCGTACGTATTAAATAGTAAAGTATGTTTAAGTTCCCGTTAAACGGTATATTTCTTTGCTTATTATAGTTGTTTTGTAGCTGGTGATTATGTTGTGTTATTTCACATTTTCTTTCTTGAGGCATATTCGTATTAGATATAATGCATGATTTTATCGCAATGGCGGCATGAGTAATACATATTGTAGTACAGACAGATATATATTCAGGCAGAATATAAATAACGCAAATGTTTGGATTATGCATGTGATTGTTGTGTAAAACATAGATCCTGTATCCACGGGATGTACAGCTCACTGTGCTTTCAACACTGTTAAGTCAGTCTTTCTTCTTTACATTCTGTAGATTTGATTGTTTACAATGCCTAAATGTATAGTCTATAATAAAATCTATATTTTGTGCTTCGAACATTCCCGGGAGTGTTTATTTGAATGAGTTTTTATTACCATACAGATAGAGGTTAACTATTACAATTATTCTATATTGTTCCACACGCATATTGCTTTAATGTTTGATAACCCCGTTCAACTCTGAGCGTTTTCTTAAAGCATGGAAATTTTATGGCGACAAAAAGTAAAAAAGTTTGACCCTCTGGTGAAATGTTATTAGCGTCTTTCTTTTCCCACGTAACTAGGTATCCCAGGAATACTGACGTTTTCGTAACAATGTCTGACTGGTGAAATCCCTTTACTTTTTTCAAATATTCACTGTTTTAGACTGTCTTCGTTTAATGCAATGTACCTGGGCGCGTTATGGTAGGTAACGTATCGAAAAGCCACAGCAGATCTCACTGTTGAGAATAAAGATAAACATCTTGCACCTTATGTCATCCTAGATGGGCAAAAACAATGTCTTAAGTAAAGTTCCACATCTAAATGTTAATGCTAGCATATTTACAATGAGTTTTGTAGGCTTAAAACTCAATTTTACGGCATTTATGTTACCCTCTCATTGACAGATTTATTAGAAAATGGCCCCAGCATTATGGGAAATGTCACGTGATTGTAAATGTGCTATCCACCAGAATAGCGCTCTCGCGAATTCTCGTGAGACTATTCTTGTGACACATGTTTACAACCCACTTCACGTTATTGAGCAAGGTATAGTAAAACTTAGTAGCTCTTATGTCTCCGCATTATGAACTAAGAGCTCTCGGCAGCTAATGAATGTGAAGGCCTAAACTGTCATCAAGTCAACTAAAATTTGCAAAATGTATCGAATATGTTCGAACAGGCCCATGCGCAAAAAGCCCGTTAATGTCAGCCAATGCAGTAAACGCAATCGAAAGAACTGCTTGAGCTTTGTGATATGTATGAGTTAAATGTTTTTCCTTCAAGTGGAGGTATATTATTGTAATGTGTGAACTCTTATACCACTTTATAGGATTGCTTATGTATCTTCTCCTGAAATTACCCAAGTAACTGTATATGTGCAATTAAATAGGTGCAGATTCCTCACATACCCCGATACTTTGACGTTCGGATGTGATTTTTGTTAACATTTTGACATCATTTTAAAGTTTTACATAATTTTTTACATAATTTTACATAACCCGTTAACCAGCAAATCCCCACAGTCTATAATATAACGTTAACTCTGTGTAATCCGAGGCATTGTGGTCTCTGATGGAAAATATAAACCGTCATTATGCGACGATCTTTAATATCGCAACTGCAAGTTAGAGGACTATTAAAACTGAGTCGGCCATTAAGTCGTAAGTTAGTCTTCCTGGAAGTCATCCACACTTCAAAATAGTCAGTTGTTGCTATGGTCAGGTCCAAAAGAATTGATAGATTGATTGATTAATGTTCCGCATTCAGTCGTATTTCAGCAGTATAATAATTTTTAGGATTTTCCACTTTAGCTTCCAAGAAAGAAAGGCCTTAAATGCAAGCAAAAATAAGCTGAACTAAATAGGACAGATGCTTATATCAAGATAAGAATTTAAAATAGTTGATGGGACATGTACAAATATTGAAAACTTTAAAATCATACATATGTACAAATGTTTAAATTGGAAAAATAGCAGATAAATAATCCCTGAATAGTTTAATCTTTATAAATATTTCAATCCAGTTTCAATTTTGTTTAAAATATGTTATATACACCGATCCCTTTCCTTGATCCCGGTACTTGGTGTCGACATTTCCAGAAATATCGACTACATACTTCACCAACATGTGTTTGTTCCGAATGCGCAGTCACACAAACCCGTCAATATATTTTCAGTATCGTATGTCAATCACCCGGTATGGTTGGTACCTTGCAGCAATAAAGCGAGATAGCCGCCTCCGATATACGCTTCCGTTCTGTATAGACTTAAGGGCATATCCAATAGGAGTCTTAATTATTTTGCCCTACAAACTTGTTTAAATAATAAATTAACACTTAATTATGTGGGAGAATAATCATAGGATATATATACTATTTATGTTCACAGCTGCTTATAAAACACATCTAAAATAATTTTACAATACTGGTCTGGGAGAAGTAGCCGGTGTATGTATAAGGTGGCATTTTGACATATTAACCTGTTTGTGTTCATTAATAGTTTTATCAACTTGTAAAGCGAAGGCGGTTGTTTGCATTCAATAATGGGCACTAGCATAATTAAAATATCTCCACCTACAATACAAACCAAGACATTTATCAAAAAAAGGAAGAATTTGAATATAAAGCGAAGTTTAAATTCCCATATATACTAAGAAAATTTACAAAACAAAATTATAACGAAGATAATATGGGAGCCTTGACATTCGAAATGTTCTGGACAAAACGAACGGAATTAGTACGAACATAACCAATTAAAGGCTACATATAGCTGGGGTTGTCTACCAACACTGAAAACTCATTTGAACGATGCTTTTTGAGCTTTGCAATATTTATTACTTATCATTGGACGACCTTGCTTTTCCCTCAGCTTGTGCCTGAGAGCGTCTGCCTAGTGTATTTTGTGTGACGCATTATCCCACGAACACTGTTTCAATCTTAATTAAAGAATCTCTCTTTTTTGTAATTCTCTTTCACTTGTCTTCAGCTTTAGAAGCTTTCGCTAATGCGCCCAACTGACAATTTTCACCATATACCAATTAGTTCCATTAGGAAACGAGAAATTCGTCATAAAAGAAGATTTCAGATTGCTCGATGCTCACACGTTAGTGTAATATGTTTGTTTTCATTTACAAGAATTAGTCCGAATTTATTGTAATTTGTTGCTGAATTTACCTTTGGCGATATTACCGGTTTTGAAGACTAGAAATATACCTAGAAATATAACACCTGAGCACCATCTATACAGTATACCCGAAAATAAAACCTTAATGATTAATACCGCGATAGGAATCCGTTTGCTTGGTTGATATGTAGTGCTGGATTTCCGGCAATTTCAATCATTTCCTGTGTACCCGTTGTCCACTGTGAAGCCCATGTTACCAAAGCGATGAATTAGTTAAGACACCCGGAACCTACATTGATAGCGGAATCCCACTTCGAGTCCAGCAGTTTCAGTAGTTAAACTCATAAGACCTGCCAATCTGATCACGCGAAATCTTTGTTTGACGACAACAAGATAAATCTCGTGGAGACATTTTGAAAATAACCCGCTTAAGCTTATTTCGTCAGGTAATTCACATAGTATGTCCCATGCGTTTTCAACCAAATATTCCCCGCATGAACAATTGTCTCATATAAGCCTATCCATGGCGATTTTATTTGTCTGAGACAGTCGTTCTCGTCAGTAGGGCGTGGGCGGATAAAGTCCCAAGTCAGTAGTAACTCACACAGGAGAGTGTTTGGAACGAAGATCTAACGGGTTTAACACGAGTTCAAAAGTGAAACGCCCAAACGATGTGGAGGCGACGGCTTTCTGTACATTGTTGTTTAGATGTTACGCAATAATTTAACATGACACTTGAGTATGTAATTCAAATATGAAATTGTATCTATGTGTAGGCAGTGGGTATCACAGGTGGGGAGAATTCAACGGCCGGAAATGATTCCTCCTTTCCATTGGGACCGATTGGACAATTTGGAATGCTAATGCTTGTCTGAACAGTTCATGGACAATGATTGGTTTCAAGGGTTAACATTAATCATGCTAACAAAATGTTATTTTCGTTTTTTGTAACATGAATAAATAAGATACCAAATTCGGGATGGCTAACTACACAGGCTGTGATATTGTACCCTGGGGTTATCTTTTGAACGACCCAAACCAAGGCAACAGCAATGACTTCATTTTACAAACACATTTTGTTTACATCGCATATAACCAACGAAACACTTTCCCATGTGTCAGTGTGACTGCACATTATTTTGATACCCTTCTTTCCGTAATTTATATCGTCTAAATACTATCAACACTGGGCACTTAGGTTAAACTGGTAATGATTTGAATGTCTATCAATTGGACAATAGAAAGGCTTTGTGTATAGTCTCAGCTAAACCCATCAGTGGACAGAATGGGTGATACCTTCGTGTAATAGTTACATTGTACCGTACATATTTGAGGCAATCGGCCAGGGATGTAAGTGTATGTGGGAAATTCATGGTCGATGTCATTTGAATGGACCAAACTGACTAACACCGGCATAAATTTACAAACCATTGTAACAGCAAGTCTAGACTATGTAAGAAATGCATAGCTGATTCGCAGACAATAGCATCGATAGGATCGTGAACAGTGCAGACAATGCAACTGTGAAAGTTCTGGATTCTGCGGTTTTAATTTACGCGATGAGTTAGCCACAACTTATTTTATAATAATAATTCTCCTGTGAAATTTAATTTGTTTATAATTCCCAAGGCCCACAACAGAGAAAATCAAACGCCTCCATCTGTACTGCCTTGTTCAGTTTCAATCGCCTACGTAATTAGACATAATGAGAACCACAGAGTGGTAAATACTTCAAGAATAGTCTATGATTGGCGCTGTGAGAACTAATCTATTCAAGATAATTTGACTGTCGCTTTACATTAAAACAGTCTCTTTTTCATTAATTTTGGTATTTTGGACAGACTGTCACGTTTCCTTTGAGAAACGCGGTTTGTTTACAACGCAGATAAACGGCATTTTCTTGTCGAACATCATAACTACCCATTACCTGCTAACATTCCCTTTAAGTTCCATTCCGCCCACGTAGGTTTATTAGCGGACAACTGGGAAAAGTTAATGCACAATATGAAGCCTGGAGGTGGATATATTGGATTAAAACGGACATTAACATTTATATTGAGTAAACTACTAGTCGACAAGCTACCAGAGATCGTCTTTGCATTAATTTGATTGCCAGTTTAAAGTACATGTAAGGTATTTCGTGTAATTAAGATCGAATGGGTTCAAGCCGTCTGTCCATCAATCATAAACGAGTCAAGTTCACAATTCTTTTAACCATTGTTAGACTCTTTTACGCGATTTTTCCTTGGTTCTTCATTGGATCCAGAAATACAAAGAAGTCAAAGTGAAGTAAACTAGGGTTGACAATTCCCATCAAGGAAACCCCCAGACAATGTGATGTAGTGGCATTGGCATCGTCGTGAGTGTTTGTCCGTACGTCTGTTTGAACACTTACACTAGAACTGGCAAACGGAGCAGCTTTGAATCACCAACTCTTGCACTAGGGTGTATTTATTTAGATTATATACTATAAGATAATTGTTCTATTTGGATCGCAGTAAGGTGTCCTGTTCACAAAATCTGTAATACGAAACCGAAATCACGTGGGCATCAATGCACTCCAATCGTTTTTTCCAAACAAATGGCTGGATCTGTGTTCATCATGACATCGCCTACCCAACGTTCAGGTGTCCCGAATCACATTCCATACTAATAAACCCACAATTTACAGACTTTTACTTGCGGTAGTACGAAAACATGTATTTGGTTCACGCAATTGGGGATCTCGGCGATGCGTCAGTCGGCACCATATGACCGACACAAGAAGAATCACTCCTGATTAGCTCATTTGCTGATTCTCTTTGCAGAAAGTAAATACAGTCGTTATAGCTTGATAGAGCCGTGTGGAGTTCAGAGGTGCACGAGGGATTTCGGTTTCGTCTTGTTCAATGTCATTTACACATATACGGTAGCGGCAAATGCATTTTGCACAAAACTGCATTCTTTACTACTTGTCACACACATAATCAACTCGCAAAAACAGTAAATTTATTAACAACATATTTTATTTACTATTCTAACCCTCCCCGGGTTGCGTACCTTGTGCAAATAAATATACATGAAAACGTTGACAACAGAGAGGTGTACGTCAGACAACAAACATGGCTGTTCCCTATCACCTGCTTTCACAACTTAAAATCGCCATCGTGCCTAAAATATGATAAGACGAGTTTTAGAATGAAATTTACACAAACATTATTTACATGTACATAAAAGTATTCGGAACATATTTGCCTATTAATAATAGCTATGTATTCTCATATAAATGTTTTGAGTCCATCTATCAACTCCTGTGTGTAGAGTCTGAGCGTTTGAAGAATCATGAAGAAAATGGCGTGTTTTCGTTGATAGTCAGAGGTTAATGGCGTCTAGTGGGTTCTGAATGGTTGATGATATTCTACCGATTTACGATTGTGCAGAGGAAAAGGATTCGGAACATCCACTTTAGAAGTAAAAAGTGCCTTTGTCCAAACTGTCAAAACTTTTCGTTCGGCCATGGCTTGTTTCGATAAAAGATACATTTCTAGCTTTTTGCTGACAGTTATGGAGGAATAACATTGACAACAGTCCGACCCTTTATCACTTTCAAGCATTTGTTAAAGTTTGATTTTTGGTTTACATAGACATTCAAGTGCATTATTTTTTTTTCTGAGAAGCCAGTGGGCCAATCGTGCATCATGGAGTCTTGGGAAGTATTATTGCGCCTTATCGATAACAAAATAAATAAATAAACAGAAGCTTTCGTCTACACCCAGTAGACTTCTTCAGATGTGTTTGTAAGCGTTAACTAAAATAATAAAATACCCATGTGTTGAACATAATCTTCGTTCAGTATCATAGGTCAATGACTCTGCAAAGCGGGTATGCGGAAAATCCACTTTCGAAGTCTCCACGAATGTTATCGGATTAGAATGGTGTTTAAAATGTCCGTATCGGGAATAAGCTGATTCTTGGGTTTTGACTACGTACCAAAATGACGACAAAAGTGTGTGTCACGCAACCAATATCGCAGACCAAATTTACTCTCCACAATACGCCAAAAAGTGCATAAGAAGTACACTATACGTATTACAGAAGTGGATTAGATTTGTGGATCTACGTGACGTCAGACCGGAAGTAGAAGCTATTTATAGACTAAAATTATATACTAAAAAAATAGCTGGGTCGATGTTGACAGTGCAAATGGCAAGCCAGACAGCTCTGCTTCGATTGATGCAACTTTGAATGCCTCAGTTTTACAACACTTTTGAAAGGTAAAGACAAGTTTTTTTCAAATCAGATGTAAACAGGCTTTCTGTCCAAAGTTCACGTTGTTATATTTTTTAACAATGTGTTAGGTGGTAAATATGATTAAAAACTAGTGTATAGACCCCCTCTAATCAAATGGATTACACTGTATGAAGTCAGTCGGGTCTAATGTGTATTCTACCTTATATTATACTCTATAGATAAATTGATTTCGGATCAAGCATCCGGTGTGAGGTAACACTAGGGTGATCACTGATTTTCTTGAAATTTCCTTTTCCACGGAAAAGTTGTGGAAAATGTTTCCAATGAACATCAAATGATACATATTAGATGTTTTGCAACTGATTAGTCTCAAAACTTGGAGAATAAACTGTTTTTTCCTCCTGAAAAAGAAGTCAAGTGATTGACAATAGGA
>JAVFBZ010151188.1:5961-16572 GCA_032466195.1 Katharina tunicata
AATTCAGAGTAAAACGGAAAAACAATTAAGTTACAATCATTTCAGGTACATGTAGGCTACCTATTACCTTTGTAGAAGGTGGCCTTCTGGTTGTTTAGGTGGCCTGTTTTGCTGGTGATTAGATGTTTATAAAGAGTCCCAGTTCCATCTACGAGAGTGTTAAAATAAAAATATTCTTGGATGTAATAGTCACTTTTTAAATCCCTCCCCCAAACACACACACGCACACACACACAAAGTAATACATTTTAATACATGTAGCTAAAATAAATGTTTATTTTCTCAACAGGTTAACATATTTAAGGTGATGCAAGATGAAATAGAAAAAATATGAAGATGGTTTCGGTTAGCTGCTTCCCCCTGCTGGATCTGCTTCAGTGGATTTATTGTGAACTGCAAAGAAAAGAGCTCTCTCAAGGAAGATAACTCTGTTTGACATTTTGACTTTTTGAGCCATTGCTGGAAATACTGGTTCTGGAAGCAAAGCAGGATATGTTTGAAAGAAGACTCTTGACAGTTGGATTATTATCGATTATTGATCTGTGATTTCAATTGATTGAGTATTGAGATAATCTGGAGACTACTAATAAGTTCAGGTAAGGTTTTGATTTTTAATTTCTAATCTTAATTTATTGTTCTAACTTTTTTTTCATAAATACAGCAATTCATAATTTGCATCACACCACAGTGTAGTTGTAATACCGTTAAATGTGGCGTTAAACAATCAATTTATCATAATTTGTATTAAGGTAATTGAAGATTTCTTGTTTTTTTTTTTAATAATGCCATCGATACAATGCTTTGAACGACTAGAAGATATGTGAGAAACACCACTCAAGATACATGAATTAAAGTAGATGTAAAGTCAAATTTAAATCATTTAAATTTACTGGTTTCTCATTATTATTTACTCTACTGTTACTTTGAAGAGCACACACTTTTGTGTGATATTGCAATAAGGAGACAATGTGCCATTTCAAAGCACTTAGCTTCTACTATCTATCTACATCTAGTCCAAATTACTATTCTCCAATTCTGCTGAGTACATTAAACTTTCTGAAAAGTATTATTTAGGAAATATGATTGAACTTACTTTGCTCATTAGAAAAGTGCCCTTATGGCTCAGTTGGTCGAGCTTTTAGTTTCTGAGTTCCCTTCACTGCAGGGGCCTGCGCCGTGGCTCAGTGTTTAGCGCGCCTGACTGCAGATCCTCCTTCGATGTACATTGTACCGCACGGGTTCAAGTCTCCCAGTGGACCTGAGGTATATGAGGGAGTCACACGAGATGACTTCGGCAATCGCGGGTAGTTTTTTACGAGGTTTCCTCCCGGTTTTCCGCCGTATTGAGTAGAGTAGATTAAGAAGTGAAGAATCCGTCGTCATATAAATGAAATACCTTTGAGTATGACGTTAAACACCAATCAATCAAACAAACAAACAAACCCTTCAGTGCATGTACCCTGTTAGGGTTGCAGCACCCTGGTTGACCTATGTAGAAACGTGTATATACAAGTTTTTCAGTGGCTGTAGGGAAGTTTTTACAAGTTTCATTCAATTTTTTTTTTCACCAACAACATAAAGGTGTGATATAAACTTATTAAAGTGAAATTCCCTCTAGTATGCATCATCATTTATCAAGATGACTTTGTTTACTCGTGAAGAGAGCTATATGGCAGCCAAACCCAAACTTACAGGAAACTTACACTGAAATTTCATGTACTTATCTGTTATACAACATTGTTGTTCATCTTGATTTCTATTGGTATCTAACTTGATCTTATTCCTACCGCCTTGACTGCGTGTATCAGGTATTTCCACTGTCAGTACTAAACAGAGATCCTTGTGTGGAGCTCTTCAATCCAAACATAAAGCAACACATATGGTTGTAAATTTGGCTTTCCAGAAGAACTTACTTCATCGTCAAGTGTTTGGCTAATACGGTTAATGTTGTAGGGTCATTCTATGTTATTGCTATAACAAATGTATATGATTATACTATGCTCCAGGGCCTGATCACTGACACACACAGGAGATCATTGCGATGTGTGACATCATTGCCGCTATCTTGAACTCCTGACTTAGAATCACTATTCAGACTCCGTTAAAAGATGGGTAATAATCCAAATGACAACGGTGCCAATGTTTGTGCCGATCAAATTGAAATTAGCAAAGTCTTAGGTTGGAACATTTTGAAATCCCCGGGTGGGTTGTTCAAAGGTCTGTTACCAGCCAGTTAGATGACGTTGAGAGACAATGAATGGTGTGGCATCAGTTTCTTTGTGACGCAGCGTCATCTAATGGGCTACTGGAGCGTTGAACAACCACCCTTTGTTGATCATTACCTGCCTCTGGTGGCTCACAACAAACATGCTAGGGGTCTAGTATCAATTATTACTGTCGTCATTTATAAGACTGACTTTTTTGAGGGGTCTCATCGTCTGTTTCAGACTTTTACAAATACAGGTCTGAGAATTCATACAATTAACATTGCCCTGACATTTAGAATCTTACAATAATAAAGATCTATCTTAAAATTAGTTTTTTCAAAATGAGTTAATTGATCATAAAACAATGTTTTTCCTTGATTTATCAGACATTTTAACACGATGTTTTACTTCAAATAGAAATATATCCTACAATATGTAAGTTGTGTAAAGTAATTCAGTCATACTCAATTTAATTTTACATTATTTAATTGTTCCATAACTTATAATCTGGGAATAAATAATTTAACCTTTCATCAGGTTCTGTTAAAACTTGAAGTAAAAATATTTTGAGAAGAATATGAAACTTTTCTGCTTTATAGTCTTGACTTCTATGTGCTTCAAAATTTTGCTTGCAAAATACATTTAAAATCAAGCAATACAATTTATCGTTGAAACCATTTCATTCCGAATAATCTAGTTTCTATCTGCACTTTAGTAGCAATTCTATTGGTTCCCTATCTGCATCTATTCCGTGTTAATGATCAGCCATTCTTTGTCATGTAATACTTTGGAGTATTATCCAGGACCGTCACATGTAGGATGACATGCGATCTGACAATTGAAACAACTCACATGTTGCTGCTCTCTGGGCTAATTATGCAAAGTGATCAGGCAGCAGGGGGAATTCTCAAACTGGGACTCCCCTTAGGGATTTCCCCAGGGGGTTTCCCTGGGTTTTAGAAATTCCCTGACAGATCGACACTCTGCTTGTTAATTTATTATGTTGCAGGCCACTATCCTGTATGGCAGATGACAATAACATGCAGTTAATCTTCAGTAAGCTTGACATGTTATGTAATCACTCTGCAGTAAAATCTCATGTCTGTTATAACCATATGGGAAATTACATTAACATGTACATGTTGATTGAGGGGGGGGCAACCAGGTGGAGGGGCGGCGTTAACAGAACATTTTAGCTCCAATTCCAAAAATTGTATTTTTATTGTTCACTTTTAGTCAATATCTGACATGTGAAGGTTTCTGGTTTAATTTTTTGTTTCAATTTTCAAAGATTCACGTGACATCAAATTATAGTCTCACTTAGGCCTAGAATGGCCCTAGATAGTCCTGACAATACCAACTCAGTTATCAGATGATTAAAGCAACTGTGTTTGTATTACATTTATAGTCAAGTGTATGTATTTAGAAGGGGAGACAATTTGCCTGCAGCCTCACTTTGTATTTCACTATGGATACAATGCTTTGATGATTTCCTTATCAGTTACAATGTATATTAAAAGTTTAATTGATTACAATTTTCAACCAGGTTTAGAAGCAAAATCAAGGCTATTGACAGGTGCCCTTTAGAGAATTACAGTTGACATGTAATGGTGTTGGTAGATACTACATGTAGGTTGATGTTTCTTGTTAGACTGTTAGATGTTGGTATCATGGTACCAAGTTTGTGATAGACAGGTTACGTTTTCTGTGCATGTTATTTGGTGAGACATTTTCCAATAGAATCTAGCGCCTTTGTGTTTTTCTGAATGCCTTGTTTTCACTGGAACACAAACATTCACAGACGCACTGTGACCCAGTCGGATGCGCAGTGGTCTGTGGGACCCCTTTCACTGTGCCCACTGTAAGGGGATCAGGAAACCAATTTGTTGTGGCGTCCCGGCAGACCACCAGCTTCAAAAACTAAGTTGCCCATATCAATTTTTGGTTGCCCCGGGCACCCAGGCTTATGGTTATTTCGCACCCTGTGGTATGATGAAATTGTCTGGTATATTTCTTTACTGCACTAATTAAACTAGCATATATATGTCAAGACATTTGTCTTCATTTCAAAGCAACTCAAAAATTTGCCATTAGGTTTAACTAAGTCATTAATAAATTTAACTCCTTTACCATGCCAATCTTTATAGAAAATTACCTTTTGTGCTACTTTAATGTTATCGATTTTCCAAATAGGATCACATAAAACCTGGTAAGGAGTTGTGTACTTTAATAAAGGAAGAAAACTAGCCCATGCAAATAGGACATCTTTCCAAAATGCATTACATTTAGTACTTAGACATGTTAGGGTTTCGGGGCCACATTCAGTAAGATTTGTTTGATTAACACAGGTGTGCAAAATACCATATGTTTTAGAATTTCAGTGACTTAATCTCCTAAAACAAGTAATTTTTGTGGTTTTAACAAATTCTTCCAAATCCAACATTTTTAAACCTTCAATTTCCTTTGCCTGAACCAACTGTCGCCTTTTGATCCGATCATTTTTGTTCCATATAAAATTGTAAATAATTTGATTTATTTGCTAAATTACCGGTTTAGGTGGGGATGGAAGTTTGAATAACAAGTGATTTAGTTTTGGAAGAGCAAGAGTTTTAATGACAGTTATTTTTCCTAGAACACTTACTGAACGTTTAGCCCACTGTTGCAATAACTTTTTAATTACTTTAATTTTATCAGTGTATTTAATGTCTAACATTTTGTCTAGCTTCAAACTGAATGTGACCCCTAACAGTTTGAAAGAGTCCATACTATTTTGCAAGTCAAATTTGTTAGAAAGCTGATATGGATCCCCCTGTAAGTTACCCAGCCACACCATACATGTTTTCTGCTTATTTATTTTCATACCTGGCAGATGGGCAAACTTCTCCAAAGTAGCTGCATGTAGACAAGCTTGAATAGATGTTTCAGAACCATAAAAAAATAATGTAGTATCGTCTGCAAATAAACTTATTTTGTACTCCAGGTTTCCGACTTTGATTCCTTTTAATTCAAAATTATTTTGAATAAGCAAGGACAGTATCTTTACGCATATTATAAACAAATAGGGTGAAACCGGGTTTCCTTGTCTACAGCCTCGCTTTATTTGGAAATTGTTACTTAAAAAAACACATTGTAAAATACTAGAATTGACATTTGTGTGTAGGATTTCGATCCATTTACATATATCTGTACCAAAGTTGAATAATTTCAGTGCCTTTCTCAGGAACACCCCTGATATAGTGTCGAAAGCCTTTTCAAAGTCTATCAACATAGCTGCTCCATCAATATTTTTGGTTTCCGCATAGTCAATCAAGTCATAAAGCACCCTAATATTGTCTCCAATAAATCTATTTTTAATAAAGCCATTTTGATCATTACTAATGAGTTTATTCAAATATGTCTTTACTCGCTCTGCAATGCAGGAAGATGCTAGTTTGTATTGAACATTAAGAAGTGTGATTGGTCTCCAATTCTTAATAAACTGTCATGGTTTATCCCCTTTTGGGAGACTTGTTATAATACCATGTCTTTGAGTTACTGACAGTTGTCCATTTCTGAAGCCGAAATTTATACTTTTCAACAAAAAATATCCCAATTCTTTCCAAAAATATTTAAAGAATTCACTACTAAACCCATCGCTCCAAGGAGTTTTATTTAATTTTTTGTTTTTTTTAAAGCTGTAAATAATTCAATAAAAGTTATTTCCATGTTTAAAGATACCTCATTATTTAAGCATGGGAAATCTCCCAGGGGTAAAGTGCTTAGGTCTATATCACCTTCTTCTGCCTTATATAACTTTTCATGAAAATTTTTAACTTCCTTCAAAATATCCCCTTGAGTATTTATAATACCATTTTCAGTTTCCAAACAGGGTATTATTTTGTTGACAAAATTACGTTTTTTAAATTAAAAACATATTTTGTTGTTTTTTCTCCATCTATCTCTAGATCTTATCATGATACCATTTGTTTTATTTACTCGTATGTTTTCCAATTCCACTTTCAGATTTTCTTATTCTTGAAGGTTTACATCCTTTTTCAATTCTAAGTCTAGTTTTTTAATTTGTTCCATAAGTTTAAGTTCTATTTTCTCCCTTTCCCTTTTTAATCTTGAAGAAAACCAATTGTGCTCCCCCCCAATCCCCCCCCCCCCCATTTCCATCAATATTGTTTCGAATAATAACTGTGGATTAATAAAAAATTATAGATTATTATACTCTCTGTCGTCAAGTGACTCCTCGTTTATTACTGTCAATGAATACTGCTTAATAATTTGTAATATGACGTTTTTAACAAAGCAGATATATTCCTTGTTTTTTAAGAGGGAATTGTTAAATTTCCAAGTGTCTCTTCCTCTTTGAAAATCTTTGAATTCACACTCCAGGACAACCATAGAGTGATCTGATTTGTATACTGGTTTATGTACTACATTTTTGACATAAGTAAGGAATTCCTCGTTTGTTAGGAAGAAGTCTTAACGACTTTGTTTGAAGGGACTTTTTTGTCGCCAAGTGTAAGATCTACATTCTGCATTTACAACTCCGAAAACATCCACTAAATTTTGGCTATCTTTTAAACTATTTATAAACTCCATAGATTTTGGGTGATTAATTTGTTGATAATTGCAAGTGTTGAGAACAGGGTTTAAAGAAAGATTCCAGTCGCCACAAATTACATAAAAATCATTTCCAAAATCCTCTAGAATTTCCCGTATTTGGTGGAAAAAAGTAGGATCATCGCTGTTTGGTCCGTACAAATTATTTAATGTTATTGTGACCCCTTCAATAGTAACACTCGGCGCCCAAAAAATGCCCCCCCATTATCAGTTTTCTGTTTATGTACCTTAAACTCTAAATTGTCTTTAAAAAGTATAGCCACCCCCCTTGCATTCCTGGCATATGATGAAAAGAAACAATTCTCAGAACCCAATTCTGCTTTAACATATGTTTCTAGCTCATCTACAAAATGTGTATCTTGAATGCAATATATGTTGTATTTTTTATCCCTTAAATAGTTCAAAACATCCCTATGTTTGTGAGAAGTTTCTAACCCCCTGCAGTTAAAAGACAGTATTCTAGTTTTATCCATTTTTACAAATATTTATTTCATAAAAAAGTATGGTGTGGCCACCGCTACGATTAGCATTGATAGATAGACTTTCAAAATCTATATTGTAAATCATATCAAATGTGTGCTGTAGAAACAATCTGAGAATAGTTTTAGATATAACATAAAGTAACATAGTACATAAGATATTATAGCATAAAACAATAAATCAATATGAAAATGGTTTGCAAAAGATAAGTGAGGTAAAAAAAAATAAAAATTAAACTATCCTATAACTATTTTGTATCAAGATAAATAAAAAAAAAACAACAACTTTAAAGCGATGTTTTCTTTACATTTTTTAACATTTTGCCCAGGGGAGACAACAATTAATTTTAGTTGTTACATATATATTTTTGTATAAATGTAGAGAAAGAAAATTTTGCTTGCCTCCATATATATGTATGTAATTACTTTGTAGTCAAAGCTGTAAATTGTCCGCAAACTAATCAGCTTAATCGAAACAGACAATCCCTTGAGCGGAGGGGTAGAGGCGTTGTTTGCTTATTTTGAGTATTAAATAATACTACATTCGAAGAGATCAATTATCGAATACATTCAATTATCTGAACTTTGCTGCTTCATTGGCTTAGTCGTAACTTACGGCAATCCACAGTACGCGGTCTGTTCACTTCCGTTATTAGCAGAGTGCCTCATTAATATTCATGAGGATCGTCTGCAGGCGGAATATTGACATTAGTGCTGCGGTACAGAATGTGATCTTCTTTTATTCCAATATGGGTAATACTCCAAAAATTTGATTGATATATTTTTATTTGTGCTTTCTTACAAATAAGCAAGTGGGTGCAAAGACTTCCATTGCTTGGTGCTCTTGGGGCTGAGTGCCCCGGTGCTCTTGGGGCTAAAGGGTATCCAGAAGCCAATACATCTACATTATACCGTCCTGTGTGGAGTCCATTGGGCTGGCATGCCATTAATGAGTGGAATAGCCTTGTGTACAGTGTAAAAACAGAGTCAGTCAAACAAATGAATCTAATACATACCTGTATTCCTTCCTTAGTCCACATTTTCCATGTTATTTTGTAGCATGCCATTACCCTTGTAGGAAACCACATGGTTCACTTTTTTCCATATAATAAAATTAAGTACTGTTTTTTTAATGTTTATATCACTAAACATTGGTTTCCTGTTGATAGCAAGAAACATGGAACCAAAACTGTTCCTTTGTTTTAGTTTTAAATAAAATGTTAACGATTGGGGTTACCGGCCCTCTTTATAATTATAAAGTGCCATTTCATGTCAATGAATAACTAGATTTCCAATCAATAAACGCTGAGGCTCTTTTGAAATTTCTTGGACAGAGGTTTTAAAATTGATTTCAAATCTCTAATAAATAATTGGTCAATTTAGGGTACACCTACAGAGTCAGTTTCACAGTCATCCTCCGAGTCAACAACCTCGGCTCTAAGGTACGTTGCATGCTAACGATGTTGCCGAAGCTCGTTAATTGACAGGTTTTCATTTGTAAATATTGCTCTTGGTGTCTTTATTCCTGTCTGAGTTGATACAGCACGTGATATATGCCACTGATCAATTAACCCCTTTAATCAACAATGGGATAGCTTAATCCTGGGGCTCTCATGTATTGCTGATCAATCAAAAAGTCAAAGGTCGTGGACAGATCCATTGTTGCAAATAGGGAGGATAAAGCATTGGAAATTATGGTTTGCTACATGTATCTAACAGTAATACTGAAAGATGAGGTCTGTTATATGACTATACTAATGCTATGGATCGTCGTCTATCTAGGAGTGAATAGGTCCTCAATCACCTGGCACCACTGGGGTACACACGCTGCAGTAGTTTGCCGAGGTTAGAGTACTCTTCATGCGATAGTAAATGGAGCTTATGTCGGCTTTTCACTCATCGTTGATGAGGGAAAGGCGTGTGAATTGTTTGACGGTCTGGGCTCTCCCCGTCTCAGTCTGACTCAATGTTTATAAAACTTATTGGTTCTATTGTTGAGTCGTTTAGTTGATGTGGAGATGAATCTCTAGCTAAAGTAGGTATTGGATAATATATATTTGACAAACTAAACTGGATGCTGGTTAGAAATCTGAGGAACCCTCAGGGTTCAGTGTTTATATAACTTATTGGAACCTTTGATAAATGGTTAAACTGATGTTCTGATGGATCTCTATCGAGAGTAGGGTTGGACAAAACAAACTGCAATTTTATATAGAAAGTCAAAACTGCTCAGTTGTCGCATCGTAAGTATGTGATATTGAAATGGATGGAAAAGGCCACTTACCCTGAAAATGTCCGAAGTAATGTAGAAATCAAACTGCATGTACACTGTCTGTATGTGTGAGCTTTCGGACAGTTTCCTTGGCGATGTACTTTCTTAGATTTGTTAACAGGATTTAGAGTTGAAACGCTCTCCGCCTAACGAAGTTCTGGACGTTTCAAGATAACACTCATGCTGTAACTATGTAGTTCCAGCACTGTAAAACATTTAAACTTCTGTCAGTGTTGAATTGCAGTTAAATTTTCTCAAACTAATTCATGGACAAGTACATGTAAATCTGAGGTCTTGAATTGTACTCTACTCTGAAGAAGACATGGCATTAGATGAGCTTGAGTTTTTTTTTTTTTGCTAACATAATTCTGATGAGCTGCAAACTGAATGGATTAATCCAAGTTCATGTACCATCAGACGATAAGCCTTATCCACTTACGTTTGTGTAATAATTCAAAGCTTTGCCCATGTGACTTATCAAGTTTCGTGTTCTGTGGTTATTTGGTTGCTACACTGTGATCATTCAGTAACTTGTGCTTGTGTAACATTTGATCCTTCAAAACTTAATCCAGCTTGCTGATAATCCTAATCCAATGGAATGTGTTTGATAATCCAATTATTAGTTCAATCCACCCAGTGTCAAACTCTGAACTGTTACGGAATGCTGTTGAGGAACATTTTATAATCTATACATGTACGTTTGTAGAGTTACATGTATCCACAATTCATCCAATTGACATTACAACTCGATCCTCAAAGACGAGCCAGTTTGTAGACTTTGTTACTCTTAATCCACTCAAGACCCTAGGTAAATAATCCAAATAGAAGATAATGCCTGTGGAAAAGGACACAGGTAAGGAAGATTTGAAAGTTCTTATTTATTTATTTTTCTTAAGTAAATGAGGTTGTTGAGTGGGAGATCTCTGTGCCTTTGTGCTCTTTGGGTAAGGGGGGCATCAAGAAGATGGGAGATCTCTGTGCCTTTGTGCTCTTTGGGTAAGGGGGGCATCAAGAAGATGGGAGATCTCTGTGCCTTTGTGCT
>JAVFBZ010151210.1:4576-19256 GCA_032466195.1 Katharina tunicata
TGACATGCCTAGCGTGCATCTAGGAAGATACTATCTTCTTTTGTATCAACTATCTGGATTAGATTTTATAATGTACAATCTAAATACATGTACCAGTTCATTCAATGTACATTCCTATGCCAGCTGGTTTATCTTTCACAAGGGAAAGATGATATAACACCATTAAAGATGATATACCTGTATTTATACATCCTTATTTGTCTAGGCAAATCTAACATTTATAGGGTGGTCCGTGGGAGCTTCCTGTGTCCTGGAGACTATAATTTGTGGCGTCATGTGCTTGTCCTGTTCTTGTCCTGTGTTATCCTGGTTTGTTGCCAGTGACCTTGAGGGTGGGTTTATTCACCCATTGAATGTCAGTGAAATAACCTTACATAGAACCACATTTACTGTAAGAAAACAAATCTCATTGCATGTAGGTATCATGTACACCACAGTTCTCACATTAATGGTACATGTACAATATAATGTAGACTTTATTAAAATACGTGTAGCGCTAATGAATTTCTTGCATGTGTAACATGCAGTTTGGTGATTGATGGGAAATCTTGTTCAGAAAAATGTATAACATGAATAAACAAAGAGAGGTCTGACAGTATCATGCACATCAAATCCATCAGAACAGCATTGTGGAGAATAATGTCCCCTGATACACCTTTTCCTGAATTAAGCTCAATGAAACTACACTGTACCTGTACAGCTGTACGCCATTAATTTATGGAAAGTCAGTTGTCCTGGGCCTGTTTTTTCAAAGGGCAATTTATTCACAAATAACAGACTACATGCAAAGTATATGATGTGGACATTTAAAGTCAGTTAAAGTGTAGCTTAAGGACAACAAGAAATTTTCAATTCCACATTTGGACCTTATGTACAAAGGGAAGTTTTCTGGCGGCTGCAGAGTTCACAGGGTGGTTTTTACAAGGTTTCTTCCCGGTTTTCCACCATACACCGACAACGCAAATTAGAAAGTCGTCATATAGGTGAATTATTTGTGTATTGCATCAAGGGTGGATTTATTTACTTATTGTCACATGAGTGAAATAACCTTAAGTATAGCATGCCATAAAACCCTAATCAATCAAATAAACTTCATTTGAGAGAATAACCTAACCTCATGAAGTATGGTGTGAATTTCCACAGCAAACTTATTAACAAATGAAACAAAGAACAATTGCGTGAGGACGTCTAATGAAATGAAATAAATTTGAACAAGTATCACATAAGTGATTAAACTTTTTTAATGAATGAAACTGAAGTTTATAGCATGTGCATCTGAATATTTGCCTTACATCACCTGTCATGCATTACTTTTATAAAGTTTTTAAAAATATCTGCATTAACACATTGAATAGATGAAGCATAAGATGGTATGGTTAGCGTTCTTCTGTTTCATCAGCTCATTATTACCTTCCAATTCCAAACACAGTACTGTTACAAGTTATGTAGCTTGGGAAAAAAAGGGTTTGACCTTCAATGCATACATATAGCATTGTCATGGCATCTTGTTACAAACCACATGCTTGTCTTGTGGCGTACGTGTGTTGCTAGTGTTATTAGGGCATTTCCTTCACCTGTGGGGCGCGTACTGTCATATGAGTGACATAACCTTTAGTACGGCGTAAAACTACAATGAAACAATGTAAAACAGTATGGCACATTTCAGCTTTGATGTTAGACTGCTATGTATGAAATAACGGCAATGAAGTATTATGTAACGCCCCACTCAAATAATTTAATAAATGAACTAATACTACATCTATCTTCATAATTGTCAGAGCAGCATAAAGGGAACCCACAAACAAATATACCAGTATTGTAGCGTTTTGTGACTCTTGTTATGCGGCATTTAATGTGTACGTTTGTACAATTGTTTTGAATTCTTCATCAGTATACATACTATTGGCAGACTGTACATACTATTTGGTTTATTAAGTGTCCTTGTTAAATGTAAAGCATTATTCTGGTCCATGACTGTCAATGTATTACCTTCAATATCTCTCCCCTACTGTGATACCATAAATTGTCTAAAATATTTGAAAGAAATGTCAGTCCACAACTTTAAAATCTTTTTGAAATCCGTTTCTGTTTTATTAGTATCTCTAACTAACTTGACCAAGAGTAAACACTTACAATAGTCTACATTTGCAGTGCAATCATGAATGGGTTAGACTAGCAAGAGGCCATCTGTTGACCCTGAGTACAGGAGGGAATAGTCCCCAAAGACTTAGGAGATCAGCACAAGTGCTGGGTGGTCATAAATTGAAATAATTAATAAGTTTTACTTTGAGCATTTTCAAAAATGATATTTTGTTTGGACTTTTTGTTTTTGTTTTATCTAAAGCACATGTGTGTACTTTCGGAATGGACCCTGCCAGTCTCTCTGTGTGCAGAAAACCCCTGTTACTCAGTACCTGTAATCAGTCCATACATATCAGGTTACATGTACCTCAATTTCATTTCACTGTTACTGATACTCCAGTATTTGGTCTCATTCCTCCTTGTCCTACTCTCTCTGGGCAAGGGGCAAGGCTGTATTTTTCAAACTTGCTTCCATAGCATTGGATAGCAATAGTTCTCCACCTGAGCAGAGCTAATACTTGAAGAGAGTTTAAAACCAATCAATCAATCCATCAATCAATCCTTGTCCAACACTATATTTGGTTGAAGGGGGACTCTGGTGTCCCCGTGCTCTCTGAGCTATATTTAGGGGTCTATGGAGTATGGACATTAAATGATGTGCAGTGTTTTTATCCTGTTAGTATCCTGCATTATCTTGTTTATTGTCAGCCTCTTGGAGGATGCATTCCTTCACCCATTGGGCTGGCACCCTTTCATATGGGTGAAATATTAAACTTGAAGTGAGGTGAACACCCCAATAAAACAAAACTTTATTTAACTAATCATATAAGCAGGAAAAAAAATATTTTTACTATAGAATAAGATCTTCTTGAAAGTCTTAATCAAGAGAGACATTTCCAAGCATATTTTGTGTCACTGATATAGTTTGTATCTGTTCCGTGTTGTGTGTGTGTGTGTGTCCGATGTATGTATATAATCAAGACAGCAACAAAAACAGAAGAAAAAAGATATATAAATTTAAATAATCGATATCCATGTGCCAGTGTGATTACTCTTTCTAAAAATATATATAATCCATAAAAATATATATGTAATCCATTTTATGATGTATCTGCTTATGAAAAATGTACACTGTTTATTAAACAGTCACGCTAATACAGCCTGCAACCAATCTATCCTTCGTTTCTTTTGCCCTACAATGTAATTTAACAAATGAATCTCTGAGGAATTGATATTTTGCTCATCTTGTTTTTGATCTCTCTGCCCTGGTGTGTACAATTATCCAGGGAAATCTAGTTTAACTGATACCGTATTCATTTATCCAGATGTGTATTTGATACGTTTGAAACCAATAACAAAGCCTGAGTGAGTGAACTTGTCCCTTATTTTCTATTTTTGTCAAGCTATACATATTGACATCCAGTGATGTAAATACCTGACCCAGGCTAAATAGTTATAAGCCTGATTAATATAAGATAGGTATACAATGTAGGTAATTCTTTACCATAGATCTAGTATACGTTTACAGTGATGTAAAATACATCAAGGTAAAAACTGAGTACTTTTTATTGTGATAATGTTTCAATATTTATGCTACAGTAGTACTGTCACCAGGTGTGTAAAATAAATAAGTGGTTATCAGGAGAAAGTGGTAGATCTAATCATTTCTGAAAGAGATTACCCTAATTCCTCAACCTTTTCACCCTCTGAGATTTTTGCAACAATAAGTCAGTCTAACTTATTAAATCTCAGGCACAGAGGCTAATTAAAAAGTTATACAGTAGGCTATAATAATAAATTAATAATTTATAATTGGATTACGCCCTTTCCCACATTTGGTCCAATTTCATGTTACCTATTCGACTAAACACACTCAGAGGGGGTGAAATGGTTGAAGAATTAGGGTCACCTGAAATGCATGGATTTTTGCTTCTGATCAAATCTACATGTAAGGTGTGTTCGAGCAATAGAGCAAGATGTTAATATAGCAATAACACAAGGTCAATAATGCATTTTATTATGACTTGATGTTTATATCATATTTTCTGATCATCCATTGGCTGAAATGTGTCACATGGTCAATGTGTAATCCGTGATATTGACTCGAAGTGTATATTAACCTGTTATACACCTCTTCAAAATTCTACCAATCTCTAACGGCTAAAAGTATTAAGTCTTCTTTGATTTGATTGGAGACATCTCAAAGATGTCGCGGCTTCGATCTCCGATGTACAATACAGTGATTTGTTAATCTGATATTAGCTGATAGGTTATTCTAATTTGATGATTGTCATATTATAAAACAGTTAAGGTCTTTTAATTCGGTCAATACAGAGTTATACAGACCCACAATAGTCATATAGACAATAATATTAAATATTTTATCATCCTTTAAAAGAGAAACAGTTCCATGAGCACTTGAAAGAAACATGCTTTTTTACCTATATGTTTATATCACCAATCCTAGTAGTAAACTAAATCATGGGAAAGTGAGTTAGTGGATGCTCCAGTGGTGTCTAAAACTCTTCACTCTTTACCTGAAAATCACAAAATGAACTTTTTAGAACACAATGTGCCTGACTTATTGAACACAAAATATACACCTAAGATTCTTGAATAAAGTGAAGTAAAACGTCATGTCAGTGATTCCCCCCCTGTCCTTTATCCTATTTTGATGATACATGTATGTGTAGTCCCTTCACCTATTGTGTCAGCGAGACGTGCTCCCTAAGTGTGGCCTAATTTGGACAGGTATGACATGCCTTTGTAGAAGATTGTTGACTCCTGCTCCACTGTTGGCTTCATTTGCCCAGGATAAGACCCAGCTTATCTCTGTCACCTGCTATAAATAAAGCAGTGTCTTTTTACATCATTCCTTTGTTGTGAGCAGTTAAAGCCTGGACTAGATGTTAGATAGCTCTGACATATTATGTACATGTACATGTATCTAGATTCAGTTTTGTGAATAGACATGTACAAGCAAGTGCCCTCTTTGTTAAGATTTATCATGTGATGTATTTATAAATGTATGTTCAATTCATGACTAATAAATGCTGTCTTGTATGTTTGTGTATACTATTTATTACGTCGTACTAGTTTAATAATACCATGTATTATTGTACATTGAATTAAATTTCACCAGTGATTTGTGTGTACAATAATACACCTATCTGACCCAAGTAAGAAAATAAATTTAAATAATTACATGTATTCCATGATACCTACAGTATTTGGCATCAAAATTCAGAAGAACAAAAATTGTACTATATATAAATACATGTATAGTATAAATGTATAGCTTTTTACTCTGAATCAAATATAAATTCTCTGATTAGTTTCTTGGGCCTACAACCTATTTCTAGAAAGAGCATTTACTATATTACTTATTCATGCATGCAGGACTGTATGTCCTTATTCCTCTCTGGATAAGTAAAAATAGGTCATTTATATATCTTAATTTATACAGGAAGATACTCCATTCGCGCCGTCATGAATAAACATGATCTTGTTAATAGTTTTTTTTGGGTAAATGATATTTCTCACCTGGGAACATACCTTGACCGGTGAAGCAAAAAAATTTAAAAAGAAAGTCAGAGATACCCTAAATCCTCAACAAATTTGACCTAAAGGAGACAAGTTTAGAGTAATTCATTGAATATATTAACCTGAATTTGGAACTAAAACTTAATTTCTGGTTGTTTCAAATCTGAACTTCCTAAAAATTTCAAGATTGTGTTTATACACTTTGCATAACATGTAGTTTTTTAAGTGGTAAAAGGGTCAACTTTTGTAGAGGATTTAAGGTACCTGTACAAATTGTAATTGATGACCAGGTCACCAACCTCTCTGTCCATCCTGATTGGGTCTATATATCATAATAAACAGTGACTGGGTCTGATACATGTATGTGAACAAACTTAAGTTAATGTGTAGCTTATTCCCCAGTCTGTGATTAATTAACAATGATGAGGAATCAAAAAAAGTTTTTGTTTGTACTTTATATTTTTAATAGGTATGAATGATAGTAAATTAGCTACTTAATAAAAAAAGTATAATAAAAAATATATATATACTAATTACTCTACCTTGTTTTTTTGCTTGTTTGCAAATAAGAAATTACAAATACCTGTATTATTTGTATGAATGTAGGACTGTTGTGAAGCTCTGCATTGTAAAAAGTAATTAAGTTACCTGATGATTCATGAATTAAGTAGAGTATTAAGCTAGATATACCTTTCATTTATGGATCACTCCTTTAAGTTTTTAGATATAATATTTCACAGTTGGTGCATTTTGTAATTAAAACAGAAGATGAGCAAATGTTCGGATTGTTGAAAAGCTTTTCCGCCTTTTTCATTGTTTTATCATAGAACAATTGATTTTGTAGAGGATATTATATGTGGGTGGTTGGGAAGGAGCCCACTTTGCCCTGGTGCTCTCTGGGCTATAAAGGGGTATTATAGTGTCTTCTGTGTTGCCAGCATTGTTTAGAGTGGTTTCCGTCACCGATTAGGCTAGCATGCCGTCGTACGTGTGAAATAACCTTAGGTACGATGTAAAACCCCAAACAAACAAACAAACAATTGATGATATATTAATATAACGTATATTTTACATACATGTATTTTAATTAAAAATTTAACTTAACCATAAATTTTAGTCTAAGTGACCTCTATAGATACCTGGAGACCCCATTTAATAGCTATATTTGATAACATTACACATACCTGGGCCTGTGCTTTCATGGGGCCTCTTTCTGGAAATGTTTTATTTATTTACTGTACATTAGGATAATTGCTTGACATCTAAACCTACATCTTTAACCCACATGAGAATATGTTGAGATGTGAAAACTGTCTGGTGTTAACAATATGGGTTAATGTGGATTATAACAAACACATGTCAGTTAAAAACATGTTTTGTTCTTTGGGGAATATTTTATCACACAAAACTGTTTTCTAAATTGACACAGATACATAAATAAGCAAGATGGTTATAATAAGTCTAAAAATAATCATTTTCCTCATCGTTTCTTGAGAATACAAATTGTCTACAACATGTAGAATACCAAACCTTGTATCAAAGTGGAATTTTTAGAGTTAAGATATTTCTTTTGTAAACAGTATTATTGTTTCTGTTTTGCAGAGGAGAGAAAATTGGTACAGGGAGAGAAGCCATTGCTTGTCCAGTTGAACTGGGGTAAGGATGTGAGAGAGGGCAGATTTCTACTCAAGAGGGATTCCGACGCTACCATCCCCAAGGTAACCATTGTTATCTCCTGCACTTTTAGAATATATATGAGTTGCGTCAAATGTATTTTAAAAACTTTTATGAAAATTGCTGCAATATTCCTGTCTGAGTTAAACTCATTTCAATATTTCATTATTTATCAGGTCACATGTATTTTGCGGGGTTGTTCTTCCAGAATGTCATTGTAGCTTTTTTAAGGTTTGTAAATTCTGTAAAATCTCTCTGTTTGGTTTAATAATGAAGTGGTCTAGTGTTGTGTTGAGCAGTGTGTTAGCTGAAGTTAGCAGGGTAAATCATCAACAAACACAGACAGTCAACATATGTTTGTCCACTCCATTATAGCCTTTGTCCTTATCCTTAATCCCTGCTTAGGAACAAGAAGTCTTTGAGATTGAGGGACAAACATCGGGCATGAAGCGAAAACTTTCCAAGCGAGAAAAGAAAGAGAAAAAGAAGAGGGAAAAAGATCGGATCAGGAATAAGGAGAATTTTAGCTATGATTCTAAACCAGGAGATACGAATGTAGCCGAGAAGCATTATAATGAACTGCCGGAGACCAGTTTTACTCGCAGTATCTCTAACCCTGAAGCTGTTATGAGAAGGCGACGACAGCAAAAATTAGAGAAGAAATTAGAACAGATCAGAACTCAAGGAACAAATTCAGGTGAGAAAAAATACATTAATAGTTGCTGTAAAAAATTCTTTAATATTTCAATAAAGTTGAAAAATAAAGAATCTGAGCTTTGGATTATTTGGTGCATTAGTTTTCAAAAAAAGAAAGTACGCGTTGCCATTTTGACCCAATTGATTGATTAAGTCCACAAACCTCCTGTTCTGAGACACTTTTGATAGCATTTTTTAATACCAGAAGAAAAATAAATTTTGTTTTACTGTGATTATTTCTGAATTGTACACTTTATTCAGAATATTACACAGGTTTAAGGTGCCGTCCGAATTTTCAAAACTGAAAAGTAGTTTTTACATGCACGTGCGAAAAATAAAACTGTAAATTTGGTCTGGCAAAACATTGTCCATGGACAAATTTATATTAAAGGTAATGATGACATTTTTAAAGTAGGGAAAATATTGAGGAGATTAGCCATAAACTCAACTAACAAATATCAGGTAATTGGGTTTAAATAAAGGCAGATAACATCAAGCGAGGTGGGAATTGGTCTGAAACTTTTCAACTTCCAGTAGCACTTTCCATAATAGAAGCACTTGTGCATCTAGGCTATAATCCCGAAAACCTATCAATCAACTGTTGACATTTAACAACCAGTTAAAAGTCATTCACATCAAAGATCATTCATGTTGTGTTCATTGAAGTTTTTGTAGTTGAGACAGAACTAATGCTTAACTGAAGTGTCTACTTAAACACTTGACCAGATGTATCACAGTAGGGGTGACCTTTAGCCTGTGGTCACTTTAGACATTGATGATCACTGGATGGTCTGGGACATTACTTGAAGGCTTTAAGGGAGAATTTAGTTGATGCCTCTTAGACCTGTCAATCAATGTCTTCCTAAAATAAAATGTGAATTGGATGTTGCAACTTAACATAGTTACTTGCACTTAAATAAGGCACGTGTGTATTTGGGGTGTATTTTAGGAAATGTGGTAGGACGGGAGCCTTCTGCACCTTGTTGCTCTCTGAGATAAGAGGCTTGGGGTGTATTTTAGGAAATGTGGTAGGACGGGAGCCTTCTGCACCTTGTTGCTCTCTGAGATAAGAGGCATCAGGATTTGTTGTGATGTCCTGTTTTCCTTCCTGTAAATGTATTGTGGTTTTAGGTGTCTTTTTTTTTTGTGGCTGGCACACCTTCATATCAGTGAAATAACAAGACAAAATCAACCTTGTTGGGTGTTATGGTGACTAGTGAACCCTCTGCATCAATCAAGTTACATTTCAGTAACTATACATGTTGGAATCATTTAGTAAATTGTCATTCATATTTGTGAACATAGTAATTTTTTGTGAACATAATAACTTTTGAACATACACATTTTTTCTGTCGATAATAGAGATAGAGTAAATTTGCAAAAATGAAAATCCCCCCCACACTGTACCAATTATTTACAGCCTCAGCATCTATCACTATTCAAACAGACATGGGTGTTAGAAATTACACCACATTTTTCTTCTACATGTGATTATGTAAGTCATTTGAACTAGCAGCCTACCATTCAACTCATGTAAGCCCTAGTTGGATGTCAGTGAAGAGATCTTGTTTCTAATTAAATACAGAATGGGAGGGCTAATTGTCTTAATGACTAACACCCTCAGACAAATTGTATCCTTCTTGTTCACTCCCAGCTTATTTCAATAGCTTGTGTCTAATATCCTAAAAAATCGATTGTTTTATTGGGAATGTCTTACTTTAGTATCTTGAAAGAGCAAAAGTATGTGTCTGACATCTTCACAGACGACGTAAGATTTAAATTGGCTCCCTTATATTATTGCTACCAATATCTAGGAATTAAGACCATTTGACTTTTGAGTAGGCAAGTCCTGTTTTGCTTGGAATTATCATGGATTTATGACTTATTTTCAAAATAACTGGGATATTTAAATAATACAATTTTATTTATAATATAATCACCAGCCATTCACTTTTTTTTGGTGTGTTTATTGAAATACAGTAAAATAGCTCCTTTGTAGACAATGTTTTCTGTTAGAATAATTATTGGAGATACCTGAACATTCCCTATATGTTTTAGAGTAGATATTGCCCAGTGATAAAAATATGAAAAAGTTTTGTTCATTTTCTGTTAGAATTATTAAGAGAGATACCTTAATATCCCCTGCTAGTTTGGGATAAAATTGAAAACATTTTGTTCCTTTTCCGTTCGAATTATTATGAGAGTTACCTTAATTCCCCCTGCTAGTTTGGGGTAGATACTACCCAGTGATGGAATTGTTTATTATGGCTTCTCCAGTGACAGTCTGGTCACACCTCACATAGTTACATAATGAACTGAAACTCTTTCCAGAGAAAAGCTCATCTAATGAATTACATGTGGCAAGCATTATCATCTTCTTCATACCCTTTAGTGGCTTGTGTATTACCAGGAACACAAGTTCTCAGCCCACATTTTTTGTGCTGTTACCAAGATTTTAGTCTGTCTTCATAAGAAACTTAAATAGTTGGCCAAAAATACTACTAAAATAAAAATGTCTCCGAGTCAAACAGTTAAACAGTTACAGGGGAATCTGGATTTTACAATAAACTTAAATTTGTTTGTTTACATGCTATAATACTTCCACAACTTACAAAAAGGTGAGCATTATGCATGGTCGAAATTTTAGGTGATTTACAGTAATAATTAAATGTTCAGTGAAATGTAACTTAAATTTTATTTTTGTGTATTTTACTGTAATAATAAATCTACGTTATAGAAAAAGTGCACAAGATTTTGGTCCAATATCAATCTGAATTTGACGGCCCTCCATCTCTAATGTGTTGCTGTTAAAATGAGGTGTTACTTTGATACAAGATGCAACTCAAAAGTTTCATATTTTGTCCTGCGCATTAGTAATAGATAAATGAATAAATAAATAAAATAAAAGCTTGCACATGTTGCTTTGTATTCAATGGACTTTATATTTATATTGTTTCCCATTGTCTTTATACCTCAGTGAAATCTGTTTGTTTACAATTATAAATCATTGTTTTGATGGATATTTTTTAAATATCCAGATATTTTTTCTGGAAAGTGTCATATTGTTTAAATTATTTATTTGTTTATATAAGTGTCATCTTAGTTGGAGAGTTTTAATTATAAGCATTGCTACATGTACAATAGTGTACATTGTTTGCATTTGTGTCATACAATTCATATCTGTCATATAAGGGTGAGCACGCTGTAAACACTGTCATAGAAGTGGGCTGGCTAAACCACTTGTTCATAGTAGTTAAATTACTGCAAGACAAGTCGTCATTTGAGTAAATTACGCAAGATTATGTTAAACACAAGTCAAATAAATTTAATTTATAAAATCAAACTGACCATGTCAGTTGTCAGGTGATTGAAAATTGATGATAAAATTGGTGATAAAACTGTTTTTCCTAACATATTGTTGTACATGTACATGTTATAGACAGTTACCAACGCAGACCTGCCTACTTGTACACATTTGGTGTATTTTGTACACAAAATTCTTTTAAAATACACTTGTACGCATGGGTTACTAAATTGTACTCAAAACTTCAAGATTCGATATGCGCAAAATTCTAAAAATTATTCTTGAATCAGTTTAAAAACTTGGCCTCCAATCTTTAATACATGTTCTTATAGTTGTCATAAATGTTTAAAAAAAAAAAGAAGTTATGTTCAATATTAAATCCACTTCTTTGGCTTGTTGACTGTTGCTTTAACTTGATAATAATTAACATAACATCTTAGTGTTTTCTGATTTTGTACGCAATATTTCTGGATTGTACACAAAAGTTCTGGCCCTAGTACACATTTTCTGATTTGGGGGTAGACTGGTCTGCCAACGTGTGATTTTAATCAATTTGGTGCAGCATCCTATTATTGTCCTGTATTGTCCTGTGTTGTCGGTGATGTAAGGGTGGTTTATGTCACCTGTTGAGCTGGTATGTGGCCAAACCAGTGTAATAACACTAAATATGACATTGAACCCTAATCAAACCAACGAATGAAACAACTCAGATAAACTACTTGTGTCATTGATCTTGATAATGTTTGAAATGTTTCCTGCTATGGTACAAGAAATTTGACTATCTCTGTTTGAGGAACAAATGATTAAATATGCTATTTGAATTACTTAATACTAGCAATGTGTAATCTTGTATCTATTTTGTAAAACATTGTTTAGAGAATTGAACAGAAATGTTACAATTGTCAGTCAAATAAAAAGGATAAGGTGTTTTTCTACACGATCATATATAGGTTGTAAAGATTCAGATAGGATTACATGGGTATTTTTGTGATAATTCACTCGGTAAACAATAAACATAGTAATTTTATCTGATAATCAGCTTGTCGTCTAATCTATGTTTGTATTGACACTGATCCATTGTGCAGTGATGTAAATGTGTCAATATCTGAAAGAAAAATATTAAATATTTGTAGTAAAATACCAGAATATGCTAGGATTATCTAATTTTTTAAAGAATAATCAGTCTAATTCGAATACCTAAATTATACACATGTAGATGTAGAGAGCAACTTTCATTTGTTTGCATCAAACCCCAATCAAACAAACCAAACAAAACCATTGTTGATAAAAACTTATAAGATGTCAGTTTACAAGTCGTATATGTGTGTGTATCTCTAGAGCTTGTTGGGGGAGTGAATTCAGTTCAATTCACACTGATTTACCAAGGGAGACAATCGGCTGTCAGCTCGGTTGCACTTGACTTGGAATTAGCTTCAGCATTCATGGTCAATGAATGTAGAGAGACAAGACAGAGTAATTTTGTTGATATGATATATTGTACCTTATTGCTGGTTTGTTAAGTGAAACAACCATAAGCAAAAATAAAACTTGACAATGTTAAATAAAAAAGTATTACGTTTTTATGAGGGGCATGAATATCGATTTTTGGATACTGTATCATTTCATGTCAAAAAATATTGTTAGGCTGTGAGGGTTTTGATTATTGGAACTCAAGTCATCCCATTCTTTGGAGTTTATAAACATCAATTAAATGTAAACATTTTTTCTGTTGGATATAGCTGGTACCCTAAAGATATATGGGGAGTCCTTGAAACCTGACGTTCCGTACAAAACTCTTCTCTTGTCTTCATCTGATCCTGTCTGGTATGTCATCAAAGAAACACTGGAAAAATATGGAATGGAGAAAGAAAACCCTAAAGAATACTGTCTGGTACAGGTAAGAGTTTCTTCCCTTGTCCACATTGCATTTCTGATGTGAATACTATATCTTTTGTGTATTTGAACTATGGAACTTCTCTTAGTATAATTATTCAAACATTATCAGGGGTTTTAAGCATATAAAAAGAAGGTTCCTCAGATATAGCAAAAATTGATTCAGTGTTGATAGATAAACACTAACAATACCCTCAAAGGCATTGTACTACAAAGCCAGTCTACGTTGATGTTAACTACGACGACAACCTACATGTATGCTGACTGTATTTTTTTATAAGTGGACAACATCCAAATCAATTTGATGAAGTAACTCATGTGTAACCACAATGCAAGTGTTGTCACTGCAACACAACATATTAACGTTTACTGCCTTCTTTCTTTTCACATTGAATTTGTGGTGTATTTTAGGTGTCTGTAGCTTATGATGAACGGGAGTACCACGGTGGTAAGATGGGTGATGAACGGAGACTAGATTTGGATGAATGTCCCCTGGATATTGCCATGAAACATCCACCTAGTAAAGGTCAGTCTTTGTCACTTATCTTTGCTATTTTTCAATAAATTATCCCCATCCAGAGGTTATCCTCAGTGGATGGTTGGTGGGACCTTTGTGTGCCCATGTAATCTCGTAGCTAAGGAGTGTCAGGAAGCTGAAAGTTTTTTTTCTTCTTTTTCTTGTAAGTTTAAAGATGGTTTCTGTAATTGGGAGGCACATATGAGTGAAATAGCCTTTACCAACGGTGTAAAACAAAAACCTGACAATCTTTATTATTTTTCTTAGTTTGTGTTGAATTAAAAATTTAAATGTATGTATACAAAAAAAATGCAAAAGATGAAAAAAAGGGGGTGAAATCTTGGGAAAAAATGTCCAAGGAAGTCCAATATTTTATAAAATGATAAATTTATAGACTTGTGGATTTGTTTTTTGTATTCTTCAGGTACTTTGATGTTTGAGATAAGAAGGAAGACTGTTGACGAGAAGAGGAAAGCGAAGGCTTTGAAAGCTGTGTCTCACGAGGAATTGAGGTACAGTGAGGATCACTCCAAGAAATCTCCAGAAAAATTACCATACCTTCAGCAGTTATTTCCAGGTAAGGTTATTTTGGATGACCTAAATTGTGTGACCTGTCTGTCTTTTGTCAATCCCACCTCTTACCTCCTCTCTCCAAATCGTTTTGAAACTATACAGGTATCATCATCATTACTATTTGCGATGTACATGTATGTAAGTTTGGGGGTTTGACATGGAGGGGGATTGACATCATCCCAAAAGATTCATCGGCTTGAAGAGCACTATGTACAATTTTGAACGCAGGCACAGCCAAATATACAGTTACTGTGCTTCTGTTTGATCTGGGTACAAAACTGTTTCAAACTAAATAACACCCTCTTTTATATGTCTTTATATTATTTGTCAAGAGTAATCACACTGGCACAGGGATATCGACTAATTAAAGCCGAGAAATTATCTCATATTCTAGATCA
>JAVFBZ010151221.1:0-19256 GCA_032466195.1 Katharina tunicata
TGTTAAATTGACGTAACTTTACTCGAAATTATTGAAATAAAATTGTTTATAAAGTGGATACTCAAAAACAAATTTATTTTATTTGATTGCTGTTTAATGTCGTATTTGAAATATATGACGACTTTGCGTTGCCGGTGCATGGTGGAAAACCGGGAAGAAATCTAGCAAAATGCTCCCCGCGATGTATACAGCCACATTAAATTTCTCTGTTATATCAACTCGACATAGGGTTTTAATATTTTGTATGTGATCGTCCGTTATTGAGAAAATTTTTGAAGACTTTGCTGATTAATCAGGACATATTACCTTTATACGAAGTCTTTACTTCTACTTGATAAATGTGTCTGCGTTCTAATTCATATCGGACTATATTGCATGATCAACGCTCTGCCCCTCTGATATATAAAGAACAAATAGAAACGGTATCTTGAACTGTAAATTGAAATATCTTATAAGGGGGAAAACATACTTGTCCGAAGTATAATGAAACATAAAGGGTTCCATCTGTGTTCACAGTCAACAACTTAGCAGGAAGAAATAGTCCAATATCCATTTTTAACAATTAGTTTTTGATAAATCAAATATGAGCTATGAAATACTGAAGCTCTGTTCCAATAAACACAAGAAGGGTGCTGTAAACATTTGAAGATATTAATTAACGAGTGTATTGTATGGAAAAGGTTCAGGCCCAATGCGACTACGTGTATTTTGCTCATGTTATTAATTATCCCATATTCTTTGAATATTTGCATTATTGCATGTGATGTCGAAAACAGCGTGGAATTCTACATGTAGCTTCGCAGATTCATCTATTGACGCTGGACTACACCGTATAAGTGGTTCTTCTAGGGTTTATTACCTGAACAGTATGACATATAAAGCAGACACACAGACAGACCAGTAAGAACGTCACCAAAGAGGTTCATTTATGGCCATCTTCAAACAATGTTATCACAAAAAATTATTTCTATCAAAAAAGTAATTTCTTGTTACCTAAGCTTTAAGACTATTATCTTGGTTAGTTCAAACGTTTCCATAACCCATTTTAGGACACATATTAAAAAAAATCTCTCAATAGGCAACTTAAAATACTGCGCCGCGTAAAAGAGACGTCTGTGTTTATTGTATTCGTTGTCATAATCAATCTTGTGATTCAGTGCTATTAGAACACAAAAAGAATAGTATTTATTTGTCTTCCGCAATAAACATCAAACTTCCCTTTTTTCATATAATGTATGTCTAAATACATGATTCTTTGTGTTTTAAGAATGGTGTAAGAAAAAATGTCCAGAAGTCTGATAGTAGATAAGAAAACAAGGTTAAACATTGTAATCGATTTAAATTATGTTATAATGTTGGCTGCATTTTGTAATGTGACATGCGACATATTATAACTCTATTCAAACATCAGACAGGAAGACACCCCAATACATTTTAGACTCTCAGCAATACCAATGTCTTGTAGAATGAAAAGTTAAGGAAAATGAAATAAAAAATCCAAAAGCATACTAAAATTATAGACCCTAGGCAGTTGTTAACAAACTGCTATTACAGTTTATTTAAGATTTCTTTTCTTTATACTGAACGACACTTAAATTGTTGGTACTCTAGGTAAAATATAAACTGGACGTTTATGCCATGTTTTATTCTTTCTCTCTGATAACAATAACCAACCTCACCGTAAAACTGTAAATGGGGAAGTAAACAAAAACACAGTCATTGTCAAATTGCACACCTTATCGAGTTGTTGGCAAAACTGCTTTTACATTTTTTGTAGGATTTTACGTTTTTCATTGAAAGCCACTTGACTTGAACAACTGTTAAGTAGGTGTTCAGTGGACTGTTTATCTCATGATTTGTCTCGTGATTTCTTTCTTTCTTGCAGATAAAACGAACCCATATTACTATATATTAACCCTAGCAGAACAGAAACTGAACAAATTTACATAATATATTTTTGTCAAAAGTAATCACACTGGCACAGGGATAGTGACTAGTTAAAGTCGAAAAATTATATCATGTTCTGAATATAGTTATATATCGCATCCAGAATAATTAAATACACACATACTTTTGTGACATGACCACTATAACGAATGTAGCCCGAAATGTCGGTCATTTAGTTTACTTACAGTAGTTCAGTTTAAGTTGCCTTTAGTGGAAAACGAGTAATAATACAAAAAACGGTTTTAGTAACAACTTGATATGGTCTATAATTAGAATATTACTTTGTTTTGTTCGTTTTCTTCTCCTTTAAACCTGTCAAAATAGAACGTAGAAATCATACAAATACACAGTAAAGTTATATACAACTGAGGCACACCATTTTGATATACAGTCCACCAAACATTTTACTTGCAGTACCAACAACTTAAGTGTCTTTCGGTTGAAAACAGAGAATCTTGAAAAAAATGTAATAACAGCTTTGTAAACAATTTGATGCGGCCTATAATTTTACTAATACTGGGTTGTGTGTTTATTCTTTGGTTTCCTTCTACAGCGATCAATATAAGTGTGACTTGGTTGTATTTTACATTTGCAATAATGTCATGGGCATTTGTATGTTATCGTTCGTTTATAGGATAGCAAACAAGAGACTAAAGAATCAATCAGAAAATTTATTGATTTTTTTCCACGAATCCTTATATCATCATGCTATGTCTGTTTGCCGCCTGAATCATGTCAAAATGTAAAACTTCATTTCTGCATTTCTCTTAAGATTCCAAGCAATTAATCAAATGATAATTATCGGCAGTCTAAATTTTGAAATTATTTTGTCCAAATTTGTATCCATAGAAATAAGGGAAAAAAATAAATGGTGAATCCGTTTAGCAAAAGACACAACTACAATCAATGGTGAATGTGTCTACCAAGTTTCACAAAGCTTATAGTTTTCGAGTTTTTCTACGGAAACGGATTGGGGCCATCTGGACGGATACCGAACGGACGGGGGGAAGCTGGTCATAACATAACACCATACGACCGATTTTCATCGGGTGTATAAAATTAAGCACAGAGCCACGATAATAGAATTTAACACAGAGAGGACATATTAATCAGTTATCATTTAAATCTATTTATATTATTCACAAATACAAATACACACCGAGTTCCTTTACAAAAGTAAAAAATGGTGTTAAAGTTGAAATATTTTTGTGTCGTCTAGAAAGTGACCGTTAACAGTATTTTCGTTTTTTGGGGGATAACACTTTCTGATACTGAATAGATTCTAGTTCAGACAAATTTTGTAGGGTGAGACCCTTGCGAGAATCGACACACGACCCTCCGAGTCTGGCACTGATTCGCCAGCAATACATGCCGGCCAACTAAACCACTAGAAGGCCGGATGGTCGAGTGGTTTAGGGGGCCGGCATTTACTACAGAAATAATTCGGCGTTTCACAGAAATTAACACTTGGCTTCCTATGATGTTCACTGATGTGATTTTATAGATTATCAACAGATTAATAATAATCATGAAGATGATAATAAGTGTCGAAACGCTGAGTAAAAACGAAGCTTTCTGCTTCAGTAATTACACAAAATCATCAGTGATGCTACAAAGAATAATATTTGGGAAAGATAATTCTGTTATAGATCACTTTTGTGCTTTGGCAGCCTTTACGTTATCATTCGAATTCTAAACATATTACAAATAATTGCGTTTCAATTGAAATAGTTCATTATTACTGTCGGTCGGTTTATTTATCGTAACAATAAAACATTATATCAAGTTACACTTTATCTATATTATCGCTATTATCTCTCTATACTTGACTGGGGAAAATACAAAGGCCATTCTGGACCACCACATCACACAAACCAAACCGCCAAAACAAAAAGGACTTCGTTTTGCCCTCGTCCTAAAAAGCACCAGGGAGTTTCTCATCGAGCGCGCCCATTCAAACGGCTTGTCTTGTTCTCGTTTTTGATGACTTTTTGCTGATTATAATCTTAAGGTTGTTTTAATCCAACCGCCACAAGGAAACATGTTTTTGTCGTAAACAGTGACACACACAAATTCCAAACCGATGTGCAATGTGCCAGCCTTAAGCAAATTATATCTGCCCTCAAGCATCAGCGCCACATGAAAAAAAAAATTCTGAAAGTTTTTCCGTAGTTTATCCAACAACCACAAAGAAATATGTATTAGTCGTAAACGGTGAGAAAATATTTGCCAACCGATATGCCAATGATATCAGCACTAAATCATGAGCGCAGCATGAAAAAAATAAATTCTTAAATTTTTATTTTTATAGTAATAGTGAACACAAAAAACACTGGAATTGTGTTCATTTGAGAGTACAGAATACGACACGAATTTGCCAACCTATGAAACATGGAAACTGATAATCATTAAATCATAAAAAAAAATCTAAACCGATGTACAATGTGCCAACCCTAAGCAAAATATATCAGCCCTGAAGCATCAGCGCGACATGAAAAACATTTTTTCTGACAGTTTTCAATTTCTAGGAATGGTTAACACAATAAATACTGGAATTTTGTTCATTTGAGAGTACAGTTCAGAATTTGCCAAACTATGAAACACGGAAACTGATAATCATCTTATTATTTGAGGTGTTTTAGTAAATCTGTATCCATATCACCATGACCATCATTAGAACGGGAAGGACGGCAATGGCAGTAAACTGTTTCAGTTATCCAAGTAAACTCTAGTTATGAGTACAAAACAATTGATCTACGATTTTAAAACATCTTTTCTGCTTCAAGCAAGTCAACATCAATATGTAGACTATATTTTTCCTATCACAATATATGAACAACTAACTTCAACTGACAAGATAAACAAGCCAGACGAAAAGCCTCGTACAGTCCCGTAGTCACCGCGTCTGTTCACAAACCATATATGATCGATTAACGTAGTAACTGTATAAGACAAGCTATATGTTTGTATCTGGGTTCATTTAGTTAGGGTTCTCGTCAAATATACGGTTTTTATTTTTCGAAGAGAGTGGTTCTGCTAAAATACATTGATCTGCTTTATGTTTTATTGTATTGAACGATGAAATGAGTCTCTAACGGCCAAACAACCGTCGGCAGTCTTTGGCTCCGGAGGACATAACCTAAAACTCTATACCGCCTAACTTTTCGACATATTGCCCTTATGTCAGACGTACGCTAACTCGACCCGACAGATGTAATCAATCAAATGACCTTTTTGCCTTAACCTTTATCTTTACCTTAATCTTTCAAGGCAGTGATGTACGTCCTTAGTCTGAATAGGTTCAACTGTGTTATCGACGTCTAATTGGGACATGATTAACACATACCTTCGTTTCAGTTACTTAGCAAATTGATACAATATGAGCGCTACTGTCTTACTGTCAACGGTATTTTATAGTACGAAACATTTAAAGTCACACACGCACCACAAATTGGGTATTATGTGTTATAACATAATCACTGGAGTCACTTTCCGCAGGAAGTGAACTATAAAATCTTTCCGTTAATTCCACCCCCAGATTTGTGAAAGTTTTCAAATTACGAAAAAAGTTAGATTTAAAATTCTGCCAGAACATTTAAATGAGGCTTTGTTTGCTGTCAAATCTGGGCCACGCTTTGATGCACCGCTGTTACCCAAAGATAACGGTTATTTAACCCGCCCCGTACAAGATTAAAAATGTTGACTCGTTATATACAAGGTTATTCACCTCGGTGACTTGCAAAAATTTCCGGCCTTCTTTAGATTGAAGATTGAGATCAGAATTTGTTGAAAAATCCTAATTTAGAATTAAAGGAGACTGTCTGTCGGTAGATTAGAATCTTCAGCCAAAAACCCAAATGCTGTTACATTTGAATATTTGACAAAGGCTAAACATTTTGGATTGTTAACTTCCATGATGAATTTTCCGAAAGATAGAGACAATCAGCAATAAACAATAAACTTATTCCATAGCTAAATACGGATGCAGATGGAAGGGCCTTTTAAAATGCACCCAAACTGGACCAAGCAACGCAACTTTGTTAAGCATGAAATGGACTCCTTTTTTTTCAAAATTCAATTATTGAAGGTTTTCTTTCTATCTGTATTGTTGGACATGAACATAATGCTTGAATACTTAACTACAAGGATACTGGAATCTGTTGTACTGTACCGACAAGCCTCGGACTTCATAGGTTACGAACCCTATGGTTGAAATCAATAAATACATATGGTAATCAGACAGAATATTACGTTCCACTTATTACGATACCTAAAGGCGAAAAAAAAATGTCCTGATCTTAAATCGGTGAACTACTTACACAAAATGTTTAACTTGGTACAAAGTCTAATATCTTCATTAACTGACAGATATTTAGTGGTGATTTAATTCGTCTGGTCGATTGACTCTCGGGTTTGGCGTAAAATCCAAACAAACGTTGCTGTATATTGAATAATCTCTAGACAGGCGCCAACTCATTATGATCCAGGATATTGTGAGAGGAGACAATATCAGTTACTAGCTCACATTTCAGTCAGTAGCTGTTGGTTGGTGGCAAAGTGCCATGCAGATATGCACCACCACAAGTTTTTTTATATCGCACAGCTGTTACAATATAGTTCGTTTCCATCAAGTTCTCGATCTATTATTCTTTGTTCAAAAAGACATGGTAAATTGTATCGATAACGCATGGTAATAGTCTTTGTAAAAACAGTATTCAGTGTGCAACTTTATTGCTTTGTCATGTAACAGATAAAGGAGATTTTCAGTTATCTGGGGAATTGTAAACGTCAACTTTTTTTAGAATTCAAAAGAAAGATGGCAACGAATTTGATTTCGTTGTCACAATCCATCTTGCTATTTAATACAAGCAGAGCAGTAAACGTAAGATCGTTTATCTCCACCAATAAACTTAAATTTTCAATTCTATATCAAAAATACACAAAACAATGTTTTTTTAATCTTTTAAATTTTAACCATTTAGAGTTGGTAACCTGCTTAAAGTCAAACTAACAGCCTAAATGTTGTCTGCTCCATTGAGATATAGGCCATACATTATTTCGCTTAAAAGGCGGCGTTAGATTTAAACATACCTGACGACACTGAAACAGGCCAGAAAACACAGGACACAAAAACAAGGTGGCACAATCAAATCTAGCTTTTGGTGTCCATCGGCACAAAGAGCACCAGGACACCGGGAGTTCCCATCAAAAACACCCTTAATCCGTTACGAATGTGAAAATTCGAGTAAACAAATCCTTTACCGATATCTTGACCGTTGGTACTGTATAACGGGTTTCTGCTTGAACGGGCTTCGTTGTTAGCATTACAGCCAAACGATGTACAGCTACACAAATTATTTTCTTTCTTTTACTTGGGGTCAAATTTCCCAATCGAGCGTATTTGAGAAAGGTAAATTACACAATGATTTCATTGAAAACTTCACTAATATACCTGTCGACAGTCAGCTTTAACATCGATGTGGAATCCGCATAGTAACGCGTTACCCACTTGAACCAGAAAATTAATAACAACCGACTGTCTTTAGCGGCTTCCGCATCATGTTTTGTCTAGTTACATCGTACCCTTTCCAGAACAATCTATGTAGAAGGTAGTAACTGAATCCTGTTAAGAGAATATTAAGATCATTAAAAGTATGGCTTCCAACTTCTGTCAAATTTCAGGTTTATAGTTGCAGAAATTACTAACAAACGATTCTAACATTGTATCATGTTCTCTGATAACGGACACACGATTGTGTTTAATATTCAAATCATGTAGTGTGAATTTTTAAGTTATCATTCGTACAAGGATAGATATGATAGGCTGGGGTACAAATATGAAAATTGATTACTTTTTCTGGCGAAGTCATATATGACCATGCCACATTTGTCCAAGCTTATTTGTCCCAGTATGTGTCCTGTACATACCCATACCTTCACTGACAGGTGCCATTAAAGAAAATTTATGGAGGTCTATATTATTAACTTATTATATATCTACAATCGGCGTTTACATGATATATTATTACATACATTTACGAAATAAACACATATTTATGCGCTATGGTAACAAATAAAATCTGAAATATAAATCAATCAAACATTTCTATTTTCGCGAGCAGTTTCATTTTATCTGAACTAAGAAATTATACCGAAGAGGTCTGCCGTGGGGACATGCACTGCACATTTGCAATGTTTGTTTTTTTCTTTTTGTACTTCAGGCGTGTAGCTGTGTTCCCTCAAATGTCCAACGTATATGTAACGTCTAAATCAACAAAACTATTGTTACAAGACATTTAGCCCCTGCTACTGAAATGAGACACTTACACTAACTACAGCGTCACACATGGAATATCGCAGACACTGTTTACTTTCATAACTATCCAAGGACCGTTTCTATATTCGCGGATGGCAAGTCGGAGCTTCCAATGTTCTTCAGTTATCAGTAGTAAGACGCTTCAGAAAGTAGTTTGAATGTGGCGTATTGCTCTGTTGCTGTCGACAAACACGTGCATGGTTTTATTAGCCCTCGGGATTAGCACACATAGATATGAGTCATTTATTATTAAATACAACGCAATACCCAATATTTAAGTATATATTACATTGGCGTTTAACGTCGTACTTAATAGTCTAAATCCGATAAATATTACCCAAACCCCGATATCAACAAAAGAAAAGACCTCGCGATCATTACAAACCTTAACAGTGTTCACAAATTCTGCGCCACGTCAATAATTATTAAAATGCATTTCCATTTTAATAGAGTTCCGTCTAAGCTCCGTTAATACCACAGAACGATCAGAAGTTTAAAGCAAAAAATTCCAATCAATCTTATATTTGGCATCTTCCACAGATGTGCCTTCCTAAGTGGATTATTTGTTCGGCTGTGGTTTTACGTCGTACTTAGAGGCACTCATATGACGTCGTGCCAGCCCAATAGGCGGAGCACACGATCCCAAAAGACACTGGCTATCACACCAGCCATGACATTTACAGGATAAGAAACGGAACAGCACGAAAGCGTACCCACGATGCCCCCTTAGCTTATCACCACGTCACAGGAAGCTCCCACCAACCACCGGCTCCTGAATTGAAAACTGATTTCTATTTTGGGATGGTAACATTATTGCAATATTAATCATTAGTGTTCATTGTGAGTTTGCTTGTCATCAGTCCAATGCTGAATTTAATCAAGCCGGTTATTAGATAACGTTTTGATGAAGCCATAATAAAGACACTTTACAAATATTCGGGCCCCTGAGGAAATGTCTCATCATTATCGTCTACAGTTTTTGATCATATTACTAGAGGGCGGTAGTACAGAATATTTATAATTATGCGAGGTTATCCAATTTCAATTCATCACTTGAATTTGTTTATTAGTTTTATCTTGTATTTAACAATACTTCACGTATATTTTCGACATAAGTAGAAACCCCGAGAAAGAATGACGGTAATAACCAAAGAAAGGCTCTCGAGTCACGTGTGCTATGAATGAGTGCTATCAAAATTCGCCGAAATCAAGGGAGAGTTCGTGCTCTCCTATTAGTGAAATTGATTCATAAATCCATGCATGACCTCTTTTTATCAAGCTTACACCGCAAAATCAAATAACTGCGTTATGTTTAACTTGTATGACAGTATTTCTTAAAATACAGTGTGATATGGATCGAACTAAAATATAGCAGACATGACGGTGCATGTTGAGGCTCGCAAATGATGTAGAGCCACTGTGTTTAAATGTGTAATATTAACGTTACGTGCCGACGGATTAAGCGGATTCAAGCCACTTTAAACACTGTTGTTAGGCTCAGGATTGCATTAGTGGAACTGAGTTTAGATTGTGTTGGCTGTGATGTTTAGTAGGTCGTCATCTAACACAATGGCGTGGCACACATGATTATGCTGTGATTTTAACTCGAAATCTGCGTGTCAGTTAGAAAGTTCTACTCAATGACAATTATTCATTTATGCAATGAAATTCGAAATTAAACAGACCGAGTAAGTCCACTTACTGGCTTGATAGCATGCATACAATACATACAGTTGATAAGTTAACGTTTTTATAATAATTGTTAAAAACCATTTTAAGTAATCCAAATAAAAAATGATACAAATAAAAGACGATTGTGCAATATTACACAAAAGTTGTTTTGACTAACATCAATTATGAAAATAAAAACTGCTTTAGAGATATCCTAAAGGAGTTTCGACTGCAAAAATATCTATGGAGGTATGATTACTGTACAAGGCATTAAAAGACTGTTGGCATCTCGGTAAAGGCGAAAATTAAGGCACTTTTATACGACATTTTGGAGCTGTAAAAGGTTGTACTTGCATAAGCTCCTTAAGGGGCAGGAGAATTGAAACTGTTCTAGTAGATACAGGGAGTCTCAATGCGAATGTATGCACTTGTGTACAAATGACAGATCAGATAATTGACGTCTAAAGAAGATTAAAATGCTTACATAGCTCATTGTAGTGGTCAGCCTTTTAACAGTCATCCGTTTTGTGAATAAATATGTAATAAATCTTTTTTGAACATTTTCAATTTCATTTTCAGCCCAACACAAACCAACTTGATGAGGGATGTTTGTTATGGAATCTAACGGGAAACGATACACTGCATTGCATATATGAACCGTGCAGGATCATCACTGTATGGAAAATGTTCCTTCTGAAATGGTTAAGAATGATTAACGCATTATTGTCGTGTATTTATTTCTATTTTGAGAGTACAATTAAATGCAATATCAAGTTGGCCAATTTTGGAAGCATGTTATGTTATGAAATGGATGAGTCTCCGTACATTGTTAACTCAACACAGACATTAACCATATTTATATAAGAAACCACCACCATTAGTATGATTAAGTCACAAAGGGCAGGACGGCTTACAGCTAACAACCAAGTTAACTCGCACAAACCGGAAGTAGAGCTCTCGTCCACATATTTTCCGATCTATAAAAGCTTCGGGATAAATGGACATAGGGCCTACTGCTTGATGATAGATTGAAAATCTTTCCGAAGGCAGAAATAATGTGAAAAGCATCAAATGCCTATTAAACATGTTCAAAATACGTCGAACCGTCGAAATGGATCTGTCTTTTGTGCAGATGAACCCAGTTATGATCACGAGAGAAAAGCTACTGTCAGTTTGTTTTGAATAAATGTGATAGATAAACTCCACTTTCACAACGATCACACAAATCACTTCATATATAGTGACAACTGAAATATATACTCGGGAATCTGCCTAATTCAAGTCGCTCGTTCTCGAAAATCGTTATTAGCCCTAGATTTAATTGAACAAACACATCTGTATATGCACTTAACTTATCGCCAGTTTTTAACTATATCCTGTTGGACAAAAATAGTAACAGGTCTTTCAAGAAAAGATGTAAACTTCTGAATTACACTGGCATTCTAAAACGTTCCCAGTGCAATTTCAAAATGTAGGGATGACGTTTTTCTTTTTTACTTTAAGAATAGTTTATTTAAATCCTTCCTAACCATATCCATATATGACATTGCTTATATTCGACGTCTATCTGTGACCAGGAAGCCACAGATAAAATTCTTGCGTGCGACACACATCGTGATGAACATTTCTGCCAAACTGCTTTAAAATCCTTTATTGACACGCTTCCTTTTTGTAAAATTATAAAATGTTACCTCTAGCTGTGACCTCGACCTTGAAGCCTCAGACCAGGATTTTGCCCGCTAAACACTGTATAATTATGGTTAACATGTGTGCAAAGTTATTTTAAAATTCTTTGTTACCCAACAAATTACATTCCCTAAAACATCAGACGGACGGACAAAAGACAGACGGGCGCCCGGACAATGAACTGCCGTTTCGAAAACTATATCGAGCTCTCCGCAAGCAGACCTCCGTTTCAATAAAATCATACAATAGACGAGTTTCAGTTCATCGCCACCTCATCATATGTTCTTTACAGAGCAATGTTTTCCCAAGACCGGCTAGTGATTTGAGTCCATATCTCATAAGGATGCCGTATTCTAAGATCTGAGCTATATACTGGCACCATCTGTTGCCTACTTTTCGTCAAACTTGAAGATACGAAATGCCTACATATCCTAAAACAGTCAGCATGATAATGACCCTCCCTACATCTATATAATAACTATATAATAGCAATATATTACTCACCTTTAAACATGGAATCGTTCTTAAATGCAGAAGACGCCACAATATATAATCTAAAGGGCAAAAACAAAACACCACACAAATCCGCTTCATGATGCTTCTTATCTCAGAGAGTGGAAATTAAGAACCAAGATTGATAACTTAAATTGAAAACTTCTCAAAATAATTGTCACGTTATTTACCTTGATCGCAACCTTAAATCACGAGTGTTTAACTCAAACCGATCGGTTAAATATGTATTTGTGTGGGATTTCTGGTGTGAGAGTCTTCGATGTGAGGCGAAACAAATATGTCAGAGAAAAGGTTGAATGGAGTAAGTTTATATTACGATGAATGAACAAATGTTGTAGAGCAGCCAAGCAAAGACAAAACGTAGTAGACAAAAATATATCTACCAAAAATAATGTTTTTTTCTACAAATTGATTCACAGTTCATGCCCGCGCGGTCTCTTCGGTCGATTGTATTTTATTAAAATACAGTTAGTTGTTTCAAAAACTCATTAATGACACAAATGCGCAACTTCAATTTCCGCAAAATAGAAAAATATTTTAAGTTATCTTAGGATTTGCAGACGTAGGTTTTTTTAGAATTCCTGGATAAGATGCCGGTATAGTAGCAAACTAAAAGGTCATCTATCTTCATCAATAAATATCAAACTTTCCATTTCCCGATAAGACGCGCAGAGAAACACATTTTCTGCTTTCTATTGTTAGAAAAGCGAGGATAAAAATTGATCAATGGTCTGTGAGGGAATAAGAAAACAAGGTTAAATGTATTACTTTGCCTTTTACTTGCACAACTGACCTGTAAGAGAGAGAGATGTTACGTGTTATAAACCATATTAAGCCGGAAACGTACAAAACCAACCTATTCTAGACCTTTAACACTACCAAAGTCCAAACATGGGCAATCTGTGTAAACTAAAACGGCGTTTAGTACAAATCAAACAAAATTAGTTGTAATAGTATGTTTACCAGTACAATTCAAGTTTTTTTATGTTTTACTTTTTTTCTACGAGACATTCTGGATTCGCTTTGATCCCATTTTATTTTGGAACATCAATATGTCTCCGCACATTAAGTAAGTGAATCATTAATAATGAAACGTTTGATTAGTACAAGTATGGCTTTACATTCCATTATATAGCGGCAGATCATTTATTCAGAAAATACTAAGAAATTATTCTAACATAAAACACCATATATCATTTCATCTGGCGAGCATAGAATGATTGTATTTTAGACTTGCTATGATATATTGTGAATTGATATGTGATCATTCGCATAAGGGAAGTTGGGACAGACTGGGGTGTCAATCAGGAAGTTAATTACCTTTTTTGCTTCATATAACCATGCCAAATTTGAGTTGTGTTTGCTATGATCAATATATTGGAGTATGTGATAAAATCACAACCAAACGTCGAGATTCGTTCATACGTTCCAGTATAAATAACTGTTGAAAACTATTCAACACAAAAATAATAATACTCTACATTAAGAACTTACCACGTACTGAAATACTTTATGGAACTTGCACTGGTATTTAAACCCAAGTCAAAATCAAATCTGAATGACTACATTGTACCTAATGTTACTGTACCAAATCGACTGTAAAACCTGTGATCAGCTTGAATGCCCGAACATCAGCTTGGTAACTAAGTTGCATACCTTCGCTTATGAACACAAGTCCTGAAGTTCATCAGCTCAAACAAATTTTTCAAATCTGTTAACATATTTTTTTCTTTCGAGATTAAAATTAGTATCAAGATTGCTATATAAAGTTCTAATCCGAGGTAATATAGTAAACGAAATTCCATCTGTCTTAATGGCATATTTTGACAAATGTGAGATATGGATCAAGCCTAATAATAATGGTCCTGAAAGTTAGTGAATATTACCGGTTGCATAGCTTTTGCCAATCAACCTTGTCACTGTGTGTTAAAATATTATGTAATGTAAGGAAATTGCCTTGCAGAGCAATGAGCCGCGGAGAAACGTCTTTTACATATATATCTGGGTTTAAACATGGAGTGATGGACTCATTTGCAAGGCTATGTGTGTTCTCCAAGCTATTTTGTAGTCTGGGCAGTAACAAATACTTGTCTGTTAACAGATCTGATTCCCTAAGGAGGGAAACTTTCGTCTGGAAAATTGTTTAATAGATTTACTGGTCGACTTAAAATCCTAATCTACTCGTAATGAGGACGTGTGGATGGTGTGGAGCTGTGTTCTCTTACACAATTTGACTATTGAGAAACCATTATCAGAAAGCGATTTGGAGCTGACAGTTTGCAATTAGAATCTAACGTTTTATTGTGTATTTTATCAGTAGCCAATAACGCCTCTAAGACAGAAGATGTATGGGATGACAGACGTAGTTAGGTGTCAATGTTTTCTGTAAAACACGTTTTATAAGGCTTTGTCGACAAGAACTCGCTTTGCGTCAACCCATCTCTCACTGTCAAAAAATGAACGGAGTGTTTGAAGCTAACAAAAATGGCGTTGATACATGCACTTCTATCCTCATACTATCGAATTAAGATTAAACAGCGCAATTAAGTTGTCAATTATTTATAGAACAACATCATTACAGTGCTTTAATCCGGTCAATCCCTTATAAGAACTGTAATCACTAGCATATCATTTTGCATTTGTGAGTTATATATTAAACAGCCAATTTATATTGCAGAGAAATGTTGTAAGGTAGCTATGTATTGGAAAAAGTAATTGTTATTTTTATGAATTCTTCGCCTAATAATCAATGAAATAATTAAAGGCTATAAGACCACAAGATATCCGTTCAGTCGTAGATGTTACTTCGCTAAATGAATATAAATGGGCTTAGTCCTCTCTTGGGATGCGCCCTTGTGCCACCCGGATGTTCGCAATAGTCTATCCATTGACAAACGAGTTTTATCACATAGACTTTTTTTCGTGAACCTTTTTCTAATTTTTTAAAATCAGGTCGTCGTATGCAAATTAACGATTGCAAGAATAGTTTTACATAATTTTTCCAGAAAATTTGTTTTCGACTCTTTCAGTCAAATGGTAACATGTTCTATGAAAGAATTAATAAATTACACAAATGTCTGGCTTTTACACAATTCGGTTCGAATGGAAATTAATAGTTTCAACGACTTAAAACGATAGCTTATGGTGCACTGAATAACATATTTAACTAGTGAACTAAGGACTAATGACGCCAAGCTGTGCAACAGACTATCCATTGTATTGTTTCTAACATTACAGGGAATGAAAATCACCAACTGAAAGCCCATCTTGTGTCTACGTGTCCTCGTCAGGCAGTAAAAGTTGATGACACAACGCACATACAATCTTATCTTGAAGCCTGGCTACGGCGAACAGTCATGTTATTGATCAAATCTGTCGACCCTGGTACAGTCAGTTTGACAATAATGGAAGGATTTTGGGAAGCAGGTTTGATTAGTATCTATGAACAAAATCCCCAAGGTTTTATCGGTCTTTAAGAAGACGCATGTTAGCCGGGGACAAACAAAACACAAACTCACCGCTTATCGTCTTCAGGATTTGCGTTTAAAAACACGATTACATTGGCTGATGGCAAAACCTTGTTGAAAATAAATCTGAGGATGCCATTTATATGTCTAAATTTCCACAACGTTTATCAATCAATAATGAGTCTATAAATTATCTGCCCATTCACGTTTGGAATTTTCTCCGAGCAGGTACATTGTAACCTACGTCACATCCAGTTCACACTCAGTCAAGGCGTTTTAATTCCGAAATCATATTAAAATTATTACATAGGTTTACGTAAAGCCGATATCAGACAATATAATGTTGAAACTTAAAATCATGTGTTTTAAATATTTATTCAGTAATTTAAAATCCTACCATGTAGTTCATTCAGATTTTTATATTCTCTTCTGTATATATCATATATAAATTAGGACAAAGGAAAAAAAATCATACACAAAATTGTGATCGTAAATAACCAAGTGACAATTTGATGTTAAGGACGACGTCATTTACGGTTGAACTTTTCGGATGATTTGTTATGATAATACCTTCCAGTTTGAATGGAAATCAGGTTTATTTTATCATGTTGTCTTGTCGTCCTTCTGTTTTAATCTAGCTACAATTTACAGACACGAATTTACCCGCTTGTGAAGTGTTTATTTTTAACAAAAAAATAAATTTAATATAGTGCGATTTCTCAGGGCTTGATTAAGCAGTATGTAACATAATCATCGCTATCTGCAGTTTATCTCGCGTACTGACATTACGACATGCATGTGATATTCATCTCAATATGATAGACTGTCAGTTCGGGATAATTGGAGAGTAACTTACATGAGATGTGCGTTAACAAGTAAATATATCAGGACAAGGTAATGAATAATTACTTGTCTTTCTGTGTCAGTATAAAGGGTCCATCTCGGCGAGTAAATTCTATCCTAAAACCAAACGATTTATCACTATGTTACGTCGATCTTCGATCTTTTTCAACCTAAAAGACTCACGATATCGCTAGGCTTGATTGGGATTTGAGTGGACACTTTCATCACAAAATTTAGATGCACGTTTGCTTTACTAACAGGGAATCGATTTCAAGAGAGAAAGTTTAGGAATTTGTATCGGAAAGCTAACCATAGCCATACATGTTCGCAAAAAAAATCATACCTATTCTGAAGGTACATAATTATATTTGCTTTTGTAATTGAGATAAATTTAAATACACAAATAGTATATCTTGATGTATAACTATTTATGTGTCTCTTTGTCTAGCTTATTTCTGTATAGATGTATTGGTAATAAATACCCAATTGATACACATGTGATTTGGGGTGTAATGGCTGAATAACGTAGATGAACACGATCTTCTTGGCACATGCATAAATGGCGGGCATATGCTGACAAGTTCTGTTTAAAAAAGACAATTTCCAAAAATCAAGCTGTTTATGATTGAGGTACCCCTGGATTGAGATACCCCTGGAACAGTGTCGGAATTTAATAACGAGGATTCATTAGCCAATATTAGTAGGGATGGTATACTTCTATCTCCACTAGCCGTTGGAAATCATTATTATAAAATGGAGACTCGTGGGATCATCTGATTACGACACCGAAACTTTTTCTGGCTAAAGTATTGAAGGAATGGTATACGAAAAACTTCAGTAGTACAAACGCGTTCAGTAAATTAATTGCTTATACTATTCGTATTTACATGAATGGATAATTTACATGTATGTCAAATGCAGTCTCTTTCAATGAAAACAAACATACTTTTCTTCAGACAAGTTGTCTTATCATCACACAAGATACTGTTTATGAACACTCCGTCTGATTTGTATGGGCGCTACAAGACATAGGAACAGGCGTGAGAAATGATCGCCTGGCATCGAAACAAATCATGAGGACATAATGAAGAATTGTTAACTCGGTATAAGGAGATATGATTTTATTTCATTTGAGCGGGTATACATTGCGAACGTAAGCTAGACGTGATAGTCTCGTCGTCTGTATATAGTTTTACGCGTTATAGCGGGTGGTTGAGTGGGGACCTCCTGTGTCCTGATGCTCCCTCGGCTAGGTGAGGGGCACAGGTTTTGTTAATGTTTTGTAAATGTTTTGTCTGGTCTTCCATGTTGCCATGCAGCGTCGTTTAAGGTGGTTTCCTCCATCGATTGGGCTGACACGCCTTAATATATAATTGAAATCAAACAAACAATCTACACGTTATATTATGTTCATATAGAAAGATGTCCTATTAATATGACATTTGATACACCAGTTATTCTGTCGATGAACCACAGGAATAAACATTAAGTTTATTTGGACTATTGATTGGACGATACTGGATATGACTGCTTGATTAGATGCATGCTATTGGATCATTAGATTGTATTGTGTTTTTGTATTGTATTTGTATTGTATATGCTATTGGATCATATCAGATGTAAGTTTCTCTTATTTCAGTCGTCTTCCAATTTATAACTACAATATGTTCTTTCTTCATATTCAAGTCATTAGTATGAGATTTTCTAACAAGCAATATTGGCGTTGCACTGGGAAAAATCAACAGAGAAGCGGGGTTTTGAGTTTTGCGATCAAAGCGTAACTCTAATACACAATTATAGGAAGAACTTTCTGATTGGTTAGATCAGACTTTGACAAACATAATACCGTAATCCTTTGCGATTGAAAAGTGACAAGATGAACTTCAAAAGATTCCACATCACAGGTCTTTCGTATTATTATAACTGATTAGACAAACTTCTAGTAAAATAATCATGTCTTGAAACATTAAAATAACACACGCAGTCAAAAGTTCTGAGATCACAGAATCTCATGAAAAATTGATATTTTTCTCAAGAAGTACAAGTCAGAGGCTTTCAACTAATTCCAACATAACATTTGTAGGTTGAAGGAGAGTTTTATAATAAGTAAAACACTAAAAACTGAATTTTCTGTAAGAATATTTTTATGTCGATTTGTCAATCAGCTGTCATAACTGAGTCACCCCTAGATGTACCGACGCTACACCAAGTCAAACGTTAATTAGCCCCGCCCCATTAACTCATTCGATGTAAGGTCATGAAACCGGCAAGATCAAAAGCTTTACTTGAGGCATACGAGGAAAAATGGCCGGCCTTCCTTACGCTGAATTCGAATAATTGCATGAGTTCTCCTGGCTATTACTAGCCTTGAACCAACTTAATAATTTTCATTTCAAAGTAATTGTTTTATTTTATGCACAAACTTCAAAGTTAGTTAAAATCAAGGCGATCAGAATTTGTTGTAAAACCCTAATTTTGAGTGCTAATGTTACTTTAAAGAAGCAATGCAATATTTATTACAAATTCCCACAGCCGTTCTCTTATTACATTATTATAATCTCCGTTAATATAGCCTTTATTACAAAATAATGGTTGGTCACCTAAAAAAACACATCTATAGTTATGCTCTTTAGATGCAGTATTTTTGTATGTTTTCGACATGATCGATTTAAGTTACAAAACGTTATCTGGAATGCACCTGATATTTGCAGACAGCTCTCTAAATCATTATGTCAGTATGAAGGTTTTTATTTCGCTCTTCCATGCTATGCATTATTGTGAAAAATACACATATCAAAGTCCGTTCTCTGGCA
>JAVFBZ010151232.1:0-19254 GCA_032466195.1 Katharina tunicata
TCGGCGGCTTGATTGAAGTTTGACCGTTGTCGAGTCACATTTGACAACTTTGAATGTGTAAGAGGACGATATGACCTCATTTGTCCGATAGAATTTCTCGGGCCTTTACGGTAGTATACTTGTGTATGTGTATGTATAGTAATCATTTTTTTAATGTGTACTTGAAGTACTGTAAATCCGCGACTCCAACGACTTTTTGTTGGGCAGTGAGGTCGCTAGAGTCATATGCAATCCTACAAAAAGTGAAAGGGGTAAAGGGGGAATGGGATTATAAATCAAACAATAGAATGATCGCTCTGTGTTTGTCCTCACGGCGAATGAAGATTCAGTCAACCATGACTAACAACCTACCTTACGCTTTGAAATCCTGCTGGTTTCCCCAACTTGTCGGAAGTAACAAGGCCCTATGTAAGGCTTAGCATTTTGTTGTTTTTGGTGCTAAGGTTTGTTTGTGATACAATCACCGAGAAAATATAAAAACTTTACCTGATATATACATGATTTCCGATTTTTTTCCCGGCCACCACTTAAAGAGTCTCTTACTCCTACATTTAATAAAAATTAACACGGACTAAGATCATGCTACGGTAGTATGATAATGAAAAAATATGATGTACATTCTTCGTACGATTAAACATGTATTAGACCAAGAAAAGAAATGGGATGCAAATTCAATCAATCAAAGAGTGTTGGTTGAAGAAAGTTGTTTACCATTAACCTCATGTATTAATTTCCAGCTAACATGTCAACTTTTCAATTAGACTGATAAAGCTTTCATGAAACTCACAGTAGATCCTCTTGTCAGCAGTGTTTCTGGTCTAGTCCATTATTAAGTCTATACTATACTAATAAACTCAACATAAATGAAACAATGTATCACAATGTATCAGAGTGGTCTGTTTTCCCATGCTTTTCAGCTGGTGTTTAGAAGCTCTTGCGATGGATTATTCCCCAACAACAAAGGACTCGCTGAAAGTCTAATTTGGCGAGCTATTGGTGTATTTCAAGTTGCTAAAGTGTCAGTCTTCACCATAACTTCAATATCACACGACCAATGAACATCCCCCAATGAAATGACAGGTTATGACAGGGGACTGACACTTACATCGGATTGGTCATAGCACAACTGGTAAAGTGTCAATTGGCACGTTTTGATATCCAAAACATTTTAATCAACATAACCAGCACAGCTTCTAAATCAACAGCAACTATAACAAAATTTCTTCATTCTTTCTTCCAGACTCCCACGTTTTCTTTTCCACATCCACATGTTTTGTTTTTTTTTCCGGAATTTAACTTCTCTCATCGGCCATTAGAGCGCAGCATGTGATAAATCACTCACACCATATCACGTGACAATTATGGCAATATTCTCTCTGTTAAATGACCAATATCCATATTCGTCTTGTGACTTGCTAAAGGTATCACAATATGTCACGATACGGAGTGATAGTATTTCTGTGATAGTATATAATAAAATAATTTAGGAGGATTTATTTTATACTTCAGTATTTCTTGTTCGGTTAGTAAATCACAAATCTGAATACAATGAACTTATGTTTTAATAGATCAATATATCAAAACACGTGTATCGTCAAACCATTGTCATACTTATAGGAAGTCAGAAGACGAATATAGATATTTGTATGTAATATTTGTATGTAATAATGTATGTATCGTCATGGTTTGTACCGTGTATCGGCCGATGAGATAAGTGAAATTCTGAAAAGAAAAAGAAAACAAAACAAAACATGTGGGAGTCTGGAAAAGAAAACACGGGACTCACAGGAGTCTGGAAGAAAGAATGCGAAAATTTTGTTATAGTTGCTGTTGATATAGAAACTGTGCTGGTTATGTTGATTGAAAAAATTTTCGATATCAAAACTGATAACAGTGTGAAACAAGAAAATAGGTTGTTTAATTCATTCGTGTCTGGTCATGTGTCAATTGACACTTTGCCAGTTGTGCTATGACCAATCAGACGTAAATTCCAGCTCCCTGTCATAATCGGTTACCACCCCCTTCCATAAAGTAATTCAGTCATTTTATTGGGGAATGTTCATTGGTTGTGTGATACTGAAGTTAGGAAGAAGACACTTTGTCTACTTAAAATACATCAATAGCTTGCAGAATTGGACTGTCGGCGAGTCCACTTTTTTGTTGTTGGAAATGGTCCATCGCTCGAAAAAGCCAGAAGTAAAGCGTGGGCTAACAGGCAAGTCTGAATTTCCATGATGAGACCCGAAATATACAATGTGCGATACATTGGAATAACAATGCATGTTTAAAATTATGTATTGGCAACATTTCCTCTCATTTGAGCCATGTGAGATGATCTATTTATATGTTTGTCAGGCATCGTATAGTGAGACTCCAACTTAATAGTTAACCATCCGGTCAATGCCGAGATACTACATCAGCCCGACGTTATTCTACGTAGGATTATGTTTGGTGAGTAATTTTCAGCTGCCATCCAATGGGTCAATGTAGGTTTCCAATTTACTGAACAGATGATAACGACATCGGACTGACATCAGGCTAATGTAAGTGTCTACTATTCGACTGACGTGGAATTGATGTCTAGCCTACATTGGTCCGACATAGTTCATGTCGGTGTGTGATTGGCCTTCCGCCAGCCCAATGTTGTTAATCAATATTCAATATAAATAAAATATCGGGTTTATGTAGGCCTTCCGCATCAGACCGATTATAATTTGCTACGTAGCACCGTCACCAATTATAAGTTGGCAAATCATCAGTCATAAGTTGGGCCAATGTATGTTTCCACTATACTGGATAGACAATAACGACATCAGGCCAATATAGTTTAAGTTGGTAAGCGATCGGCTATCCGTTGGCCCAACGTTGTTTATCAATATTAAATATAGTAAAATATCGGGCTTTTGTATGCATGAGATTTATTGTATGCACCAGACATCTTCCTCTTTAATAGCTATAGCCCCTTTCCAAAAGTGATTTATCTCTGTTTGCCACCACGCAGCTTCCAGCTAGTACTCGGCGTCTACTGTATCAACATGGCAACGCAAAAGACACAGTGCGTTGAAATGACAGTTTCCGAATTATCTCCGAAAGCGTGGCTTACCAGTCTCTGGAAATAAACCAGACCTGTTAGCACGAGTTAAGGGTGCTGAGAGCATGCAGTTACTAGAAGTGCCAACGGTGGAACAGTCGCCTGAAAGCGAAAATTTACCGGACACTGGGATGGGTGAAAAACTGCCTCTGCCGAGGGAGCTGAAAGATGGTTGGACAAATATTGCAGATATTCCTAGATTCACTGAAAATGAACTGTATAATTATTTAGTGCTCAGAAAGCACAGAACGCAGGATTTAGAAGGAATGGGGGCCAGCAGAGCATTAAAGGTTATCATTTTTTATGAAGACGGGCATATGTATGACTTAGCTTATCACCAGATCGATTCCTCAAACAGCCATTGTTTTACAAAAGGCAAATGCATTCCGTCATATCCAGCAAAGAATACAAAGGATAAACCTGATTACATTGTCTGGATTTGCATGTCCAAAATTACAGGACGGGTTCACCATGCAGGCTGTAATTGTACGGCTGGGTATGTTAACTTAATTACTTCTTTTAATAGGCCTATTACCGTAGCTCAATGTAATGTTGAGCAATTTTCAACTATAATTTATAGGCCTAGGCTATATATATACATTATCCCGCAAACATTTGTGAAAGGAGAAAACAAAAGTGTGGAATTAGAGAAATAAATTTTGGCTTTTATCTGTGATTGTTTTCAATGCCATTAAAAAGTAGCAGGCCATGTAACATTTTAAACACTCTTTTGGGATTTGATAGAATCCAGTGAAAAACTGATCTGGAGTGTTATATCTGCAACATGATTCATCAGTTTTTTTAGCTGCGACTGAGCAGCTCTATAACTCACTCTGTCTGTGGGTCGGTCGGTCTGTCTGTCGGTCTGTCAGTCGGTCTGTCGGTCGGTCCAACTTTCCCTCATGACGACGTGAACAGGATAGAAGCCAAACCGCTTAAGATAGAGAGTTCAAATTTCGAACGCAGCTTAATATGATGCTAAACTAAACTCCTATTGAAAATTTGACATGACCACGTGAACAGGGTAGAAGCCAAACCGGTTAAGATAGAGAGTTCAAATTTGGAATGCAGCTTAAGGTGATGCTAAACTACCCTCCTATTAAAAATGAGATCATACCAAACAAATTTCAGGTTTCCATGGTAACAGTCCGGATCTGTCCCTTTTTTTGACATGACCATGGGAACAGGATAGAAGCCAAACCGCTTAAGATAGAGAGTTCAAATTTAGAATGCAGCTTAATATGATGCTAAACTAAACTGCTATTGAAAATGGGTTCATTCCGAACAAATTTCAGGTTTCCATGGCAACAAATATGTCCGGATCTGTCACTTTTTTTTACATTACCCCGTGAACAGGATAGAAGTCAAACCGCTTAAAATAAAGAGTTCAAATTTGGGATGTAGCTTAATATGATGCTCAACTATGCTCTTATTGAAAATAGGGTCATCCCTAAAGCAACATAGAACACTACTTAAATATCACATTTTGCAATGCTTAATCAGCTAACATTCTAAATAACCCCTGTCCAGTAAAGAAGAGCTATAGTGATTCTACACTTGTTTAAACTTATTGCGATCCCTGTTCCAGTTTGATTTTTTTTTTATATATCGCTTATATGTGTGAAGAAATACTGATATTTCACTGTTATATAAATAATAATTTATTTTCTTTCGTTTTTCAGAGCTGGGGCATTGTGTAACCAAATTGCTGCAATGTTGTATGAACTTGTTGATGTTTCAAACAAAAAACACTCTGGTGAGCTTTCTTCAACATTCCAGGCATGCAAGTGGAACAGACCAAGGAAGAGACGACTTTCTCCTAAAAAAAGCTACTGATATGAAGTTTAAGAAGTTTGAATGGAAAAATACCAAACGCACACCCAGAAGTTTAAGTGATGCGAGACTAGCTGCATCTACACCAATCATTGACATTACACATCTTCAAAACAAATTAACAGAGGTGTATCCTCTTGCTGGCTTTTTATTAAATTTTCCAAGAGTTCAGGAAGGCAAGGAAAATGTTGAGATTCCTGTACTGCACAATATTAACTTCATGAATAGTGATCATGTAAATTTGCAATGTGATGAGTGCTGTGTGCAATTTGAAAACTATTTTAAACAACTAGCAGTTTCAGATGAGGAAACAAAACAAATTGAGGTTTGTACCAGAGGACAGTCATTGAATTCAACATGGATGGAATGTAGAACCGGTCGTCTTATAGCCTCGAGCTTTAGTCTTATTGTAAAACAAAAACAAGACACCCCTCCTGATTAAGGGCTCCTGAAATATGTACCCAACTTTCAAAAGACTGTCATTAGATGGGGGTTACAACAAGAAGCTATCGCCAGAGATACATGTAGCTATGTAATTTTTCAGCGACATACCCACCCACCCCTAACTCAACTGTGCGTGAAAAAATGGCTTTATTGTTTGTAGGGAATACTTATATCTTGGTGCCAGTCCTGATGGTTTCTTGTATTGTCCCTACTGTCCTGATTATCATGGACTTCTTGAAATCAAGTGTCCCGATTGGTGGAAGAATGTTACACCTTATGAGGCTGGAAAAGACACAAATTTGTTGTGTTCTTACAAGCAAAGCCACATTGAAACTGAAGAAGAACCATTCTTACCATTATCAGATTCAAGGCCAACATGCAATAGCTAAGCAAAAATGGTGTGACTTTGTGGTTTGGACTTATTGTGGTATGACAATAAAGAGAATATTATTTGAATCTGATTTATGGAATAATGTCATGTTACCACGTCTTGAATCATTCTACAAAAATGCCATGATACCAGATCTATTTTCCAATGGGATTAAAAGAAGGCTGAAATCAAACCCTTGAAGGGGGCTTTAGTAACATATGTAGTCATACACAGGTATGGAAATAAGATTCAGGGCAAGATTGGACTATAAATTAACACACACATTCAGAGACATGGTCACTCAACTCCAAATGTGACGGCCATTTCGAGCAAATCTCAAACGGTCTCAACAGTAACCATTCATTTTGTTTGAACTGTATCCTTGCATGTACATGTAATGTATACTATTTCATTTAAACTATTCACATATTTAGGGACATACCTATTGCAAGAAATATTAAATGGGAAGGAAACAAAACAACAAAGTCATAATAACTGTTATTACATTTTGTTTAGGATTGTTTGTTTTCCGCTGAAAGCCCCTTGGAATTGTTGGTACTGTGAGTAAAATGTATGGTGGACTAGTTTTTTGTTTTAAGTATTTCTTATAAAAATAGCCCACATTACTACAAATTTTAAAACAGCAAAACAGTGTACAAAATAAAGTGATATATCTTATGAACAACATTTTAATGTACATTGTACATTTATGTAGCATAAAAAGTCTATACATTTTACTTACAGTACCAACAACTTAAGTGGATTTCAGTGGAAAACAGGCAATCCTACAAAAAATGTAATGGTAGTTTTGGTAACAACTTGGTAAGCACTTAGGTCTATAATTTGACTATGACTTGTTTTTTTGTTTCCTTCCCCTTTAAAACAGAACACTGAATTAAGACATAAATGATATCAAACCTTTATTTCACTTCATTTAATAAGCTCTGTGTGAACTGAGTGAGCAGGTAGACTTTTATAGTGTATAATACAGTAATTCCCAACAACGGTGTGCGGTGTTAAATAATATTATTATAACTTTGGGGGGAGGGGACTCAAGAGGACTAAATGTTGGCAAGGGAGATAGTTTGATCTTTCAAGCCAGTTTTATGACTCGTATATCGAATGACTGATTTATTGAATGATTGATATATCGACTGATCGGTTGGTTGAATAATTGAATGAATTAATGCCAATTGATGGATTGAATTAAAATTATTGTTAACTGACTGATTAAATGAAAAATTAAAATGAATGATTTCCAATTGTCAGTTTGATTTTTGTCGTTATTTCTGTCCTACATGAATCAATGATAATCACTCATTATAATTGATTGATTGATTTGTGTTTCACGGCACATTCAGCAGTATTTCAGCTATGCTGTGTGGACCAGTGGAGTGAACAGTTTACAATTTGTATATGACTCAGAGTAGTTATAAAGGTCCATACAAAAACAGATGTAATCCAGTAAAGCCAGTGTTGACTAATTGTATTTGCACTTTAATATACATGCACAATTAGATTATGTCCCATTTTTGGTCATTACCAATAAAAGGTGGACGCATATTTGAAAGAACACATATGATTCTCACGACCTTGCTTGCATTGTCAGATACTGAAATTGGTTTGACCCCTTGTATGATTCGAAAGTTTTTGATTCTTTCCATTGCTCACTCTACATGGATTCTAAGATTTGCAACACGTCTCGTCTGTTCGACATGTGACTTTGTCATAGGTGGTGTTGAATTCCGTTTTGGTGGGATTATGAGATGTATACACCTCCTGTGAAAATATTGTGGGCAATGAATTTTCCAGAGTAGGTCCTGATCCTACATGTGTGGAACAAATTCTTGTGTAAGCCGTTGGTTGCCAATTTCGTCTGCTGACACGCGATATCCATATACGTCACAGTTTTCGATTTACTGGGTAGCGATGCAGGCATATATACTGTCCATTTAAGACTTTCTCTGTCGTGTTTTGGCAATCCACGACGCAGCAATAAGCCTTCCCCATTATTTACCACTGTATTCGTGGTGAAACAACAGAACTGTCGAACAGTCAAACTGCCATTCTTAAAAAAAACGTTGCTAGCCAGGGAAATTAATCACGCCTTCAATACAAAAGAGTGGTAAAGATTAAGGGGCAGACAAATCACTTTTGGAAAGGGGCTATACCACTAGCCTCTTTATTACTGTCCATGCCTGCCTGGCTAACTCTGTAAAAGTTCTCCTTAAGGCAAATTTCATTGACGAAAATTTTCCATCAGTTGCTGCAGTGAGAGCCAGCTGTCTTTCTTTGGAATTTAAATTAGCACAGTCTAACAGTTTGAAACACAACACTGGGTCAGGCATCAGCATCTCATATTTCTTACACTGAGTATACAAATGTTCAAACTGTATTATAAAATCTGACATGGTACATTCGTCACTCTCGCGAAATTCATCTGCATCAGTTTTTTATAAGCCTCATAGGCCAAGTCAATATTTTCTTTTTGATAAAGAGAGTCTAGTTCACAGATCAAAATGTCCATTCCATTGGGCTGATTGAGGTCAGTAACATTACTTTCAAGTGCTTTAGCCCTTGCCTGGCCACTTAAAGATAATGTGACTGCCAAAGCCTGTCTTTATCTAAATCTGTGACTTACCTCCATACCGCAATATCTTGCTTCCATGTCTTATAGACAGTGTCTGGGCCCAACTCCAGTGGAATCTTGTAGCTATTACTATGCCAATATCTGTTAAATCACGCTCTGCTACCATTGATAAACTGACTACACAACTACTTTGTAAACATGTGTCCGCCATCAAGAGTGAGGTTCTTGACTGAGTCCTGCCTCGTGTCATGTTGCGGGAATAGCTGTCAGATGTAAACATCCGGTAGTGGAGTCCGTAGAAAGGGGAAAGTTCAAAGCAACGGTGAGAATGATTATAAAACGCAGCCAATATAATGTGATTATTCACAAAATTTTGTTTGCTTCAATACCTCGTTCATAGACAGTGGCCAGCATTTTATCATTCCCGGTTCTGTGGAAGTGAAAATCCACATCCACTAAATACACATGAAATTTGTGTTCATTACCCATACGGCAGTAAATAGGCTTCCAGCGAACAAAATGTACCAAGCTAAGTGATGGCAGCCAAATAACAAGAAATCACACAAGGTTTTGTGAATTGACTGCTAAGATAAACAGGCATAAAGGACAAATATGTATAAACAGATTTACAACTTAATTAAATACGAACAGGCATCGGCGAACTGAAGTGGGGTGGGGCTTCTCCTTCCAGTTGTGCCATCTTTATTTCATTGGCAGCCTGTTCTTTTTTGGAGAAGGTGATAAGCTCAAATATGTTTGGATGCGCCTTTATTACTGCTCGCTTCAACTTCCAATGCCATTCTTCAACGTGATTGGTGGTTCTGGCCCCGTTGTTGTCTTGGTGGTTCCATACAGTTCGTGCAAAGTTTCCCTCCATCCATGTCTGGGTCATGTAGTCGGCCAATTCGACAGATGCAGATGGTGCTTCGCCCATGACGTCAACCCATACATCATCAACTAAGTGAAGGGGAAGTAGTGGGAGGACACTTATTCTTCTTACAAACTTGTACAGGTTTGGGTCGGGTTGGAAGCCTTAGATGTTAAAATCAATCCCATGGGCTGCCATGGAGTCCATCAACAGTCGAAACAGTCTCTCATATATAGTCTCAGATTTGTTGGGCAGAAGGCTATAGACAAGGGGGAACATCTGGCCATCTACAAAGGCATGGAGAGTATAAACCTGTTGGAAAATGTTTGGTGCTGCAAAAAAGGTTCCATCTGCGTAGATCACTGAAGCAGCAGCCAGATGCCTCATGTCGAAAACTGTGCTAAGCACCAGGATTTTGTCATCATCACCATCATCTGCCATAAGAAAATTTTTACCATCTAGTGTCTCCTTCCATATTCCCTCGAGCTTGATGTCAGATCTTGCAGATGGCATGAATGGGAGGTTCTTCCGTCGTTGTCTATATAGTGTGTCTTTTACTTGGCTAAACGTCGGTAAGTTCCTGGCAACTTCCATGTCTAGTGTCCCATCGGATCGCAGACTGGCAAGTTCTTCGTTGTATATTGACGGCATTGGTTTAATTTGTCACAGACTCGTTTCCGGAGGTTCTGTATAACTTTGCTTACTGCAACAGGGGGGGCTAACGGCTAACGGATGACAGAATGTCATATTTTGTACTTACTGATGCAGTGCAGCCGGTCTCCAAGCATTACCAAGTTGTCCAGTCACCCTTCTTCCGATTTACCCTGTATTTGTACCCGCTCTTCACTAATAAACGACCACCTCTCTGGGATGGGATGAAATGGATCAAGGTAATACCTGTGCCATGTCGTAAATGGAAATGATGCCATCATGGCTATTTTCCCTTTATTTATACATTTGCTGTGATTTGTGAGCATCTATCAAAGATTGACACGATTCACCTTCAGGCAAAGGTGTTAAATGATAAATTTAGGAAAGGATAATTTAACATTGTGAACAATGTTCACCCTGGTGAGATCCCGCCATTGGTGGTTAATCTCTCACTAATCCCCCAGGTAGGCGAGTTGCGAGTAGGCGAGTTTAAAAAGTAGGTGAGTTGCGAATGAACCTGTCACACATATGTAGGGGTAAACACAGCAGCAAGCCAAATTTTTACAAGCAATAAACAATGCTTTTATTACAGGCAGCCAATTGCATTTGTGCTGTTTTATAATACATTTTATTAACGGTTTCTTTGGTCGCTGTATAGTTTTTGGATAGGGTATAGTTTTGTAAAAATAATTCTGTAAATGCCTTTATATTCACTGGTATAAACTTTTGTGGATTTACATAACAATTAGGCATTTCAGGCGGCTGCTATTTACAATATAATAAATTTAAAACAATATGGATTGCGAATGATAATTAGTTAGAACAAAGTAGATTGTCAATGATTAAACCTGTTTAATTTGGTCACGTGGTTACATCCGGGGACTCAATCAGGAGTTCAAGATCAGTTAAGCATTCCAACAAGGACGCCATTTTGTGCCTTTTACAAGAAACTCTGGGTGGCAAGTAGTACTCAACACAGCATGATGACAGGCCGGCTCCTATTATATTTACTTCAATATTACTCAACAATGTCATATCATCCAATTTCCCTGCCAAAGTTACCATCTCTTACTATCAGACGTATTTCAAATCACAATTCATCATGAAGTTTGCCATTTTTGACTTTATTGACCGGGACAAGCTTGAGGTTTGCGAGACAAGTTGGATTCAGGACGTCGATGCTGTGCTTCTGACAAACGATCGGTTCAATTCTGACCTGGAAATAATCGTCAACTGGCCCAACAAGAAAGGGAAGCGATCTACTGCATTTGGCGCCAGAATTGTGATGTTTTGGGGTAACTCAAATTTGTTTTCACTTCCACTATGTGTATTATGTACTGTACAACAACAATATATGCCAGTCGAAAAGTCCTCTAACCCAAACGCCCACAGGTCTAGTCATAATGATCGAAAGTATTCAAAACATCCACTATTTAAAACATATTTGGGACATATACGGTACAAATATTGGTTTGGATGTGTTAATCCTAATTGTAAACCCCTTTTAGGTACCAGTATTCATGTTAAATTACCAGTCAGTTAAGATGTCACGTGCTCCCAGGACACTGCCAGGTGAACAGTTAGCTCATCCCTTGTGTTCGAATAACACTCACTGAGAATATTGTTGAGCTTCTGCTCGTTTGTGGAGAAACGAAAATGAGATTTAAGAATTTCCACTCCGTACTTCATTGGGAATATGGACGAAGTCCCCGGGAGTTTTGATGCGCCAGCCAGTAGGACGGTGGATGTTAAAAATGCCCAAACTGTGAGCATAACAATGACCGGGAAGGAGAAAACCAGCTTCACAGTCACCTCATCATGTCTTGCAGATGGAACAAAGGTGAAGCCCATGGTGATTTTTAAGTGAAAGACTATACCAAAAGAGGAATTTCCGACAGGAGTGTATGTAAGGGCAAATGAAAAAGGGTGGATGAATGAATATGAAATGGAAGAATAGATGGAAAGCTGTTGGAGAAGGCGGCACGGGGCTTTATTTACTAAGCAAAAGTCTCTACTTGTATTTGATTCAATGGCTGCATACAAGTGCGATTCCGTTAATGCAAAATTGCAAAAAAGTAATACTGAAATAGCGGTCATTCCTGGGACTGTGTTACAGCCATTAGGCCTGACTGTAAATCGGGTTTTTAAACTTAAAATAAGGGAGTGTTGGGAGAGATGGATGTCGGAGGGATTACACGTCTACACTGTCAGTGGGAAAATGAAGAAAGCCAGTCTACCTGAAGTCTGCCCATGGGTCGTGGAGTCTTGGAAAGCTGTGCAGGTTCCTACAATTATTAGGGCATTTATAAAGAGTGGACTCACGGGAGCTGATGTCATTCTCAAAGACACTGATATGACTGAAAAAATCGCGGATGATGATTCGCCACACGACTCTGGGGCAAGCTATATCGAATTGTTTCACAATGACACTGAGGACGAAGATTTTGAAGGGTTCACAGAGGATGATTTACCTTTAGCCTTATTATAAGGCATGACACATTTTGCCCATCGCATTGCTGTGACATATAGGCCTACCCAGAAATTGTTATAAAAACAATGTTTTAAATTGATATTTTTATTGCTTACGTTTCTTTCGTAATAGAGCCTAAATATATAAAGTAATAAATTGTTGTGAAAAAAAAATACGGTCTTTTAGTGTTAATTTAACTCGGTCCCTTACAGTAATAAAAACAGTCACATGTTTACAGTCTGACAGGCGGCTTCCGTGAGGTGGCTTCGGCAATAAAATGTGGAAGATAATTTTTACAGAAGCCAGATACAAGGGCTGAAAAAATCAGGAATAATTTGTTTGAAATGAGCTTTATGCACATGTGAGAAAAAAATTCTGAGTAAGAAAGCCTATCTCGAACACCATGCAATCTCTGCGAATGACCTTTACAACAACAACACTTCAAACTACGATAGCCTACAACAAATTTTGAGTGCTGGTAGAGATTATTCTCCAGCTTATTGTAAGCTGAAAAAAATACAACTATACCCTGCATCTGACCATTTTTTTTCTTAATTTACGTATAACCCATGTGATATTTCCGTGAAAATACGGTACTGGTAATTTGAAGAACAATTTGTAAGTTTGGGGAAAACAACACCCAAAAATGGAGGCACTATGTCCAACTCTACCCTACATTTTAGTCATAGTGACTAAATAGTTATAGTGGCCTACATGTTTTATTCATGAATCAATAAAAAATGAATTACCTGTACGTAATTAGAACACATTTACCTGTGTTTTTGACACCTCACAGGTGCAAATATACCACAAAAGTTTAGCCATTTATTAAAACAATCTAAAGTGAACATTCATTAGCACTTGTAAATGTTATTATGATGTTATTGTCCTTGACTTTTACAAGTTATCGCTCTGAAAAAACACCTTATAATAGCCAAAGGGATTTTATGGCTACAACATGAACTTGTGATTTGACATGTAAATACATGTACATGTAGGTGTCACACTTTGCTTAGAGTTTAAAAATAAAAATATATTTTCAACTTTGATGAAAACGGGAAATATGACTGAAAGTCTGTCAAGTTTCATTAACTCATTGTACACTACTGGAAAAAAATGGAAGTGTTCAATGTAAAAATAATCTAAATGGATATCTAACCCCATATAATAGTGTACATATTGTGAACTCATATATAAGAATATTACTCAAGTCTTTAAATATGTAATATGTTATTTTATGATATGTCATTAGAATTGATAATGACATTTCTGGGAATAAGCAGGTTTGACTTTATAAACAATGTGTTTTCTCACAAACTAAGCACCATTTTGTTTTGGGGGAGGAGGGTTTATGGAGAGATGGTTTACTCCTACCTCAGTGCACGCTGTGTGTTGTTGTTATAACTCATATGGCTGACATAGTAATATTGCACTCCAAATTCAGAGGGCTGAAATAGGGATGCTGGTCTCCGAATAAGCCAGACAGGAGTATTGAGTGAGCATGTCACATCCGGGCGCAAAGGAAGATAAACAAAAGCACATGGTTAGACTATGAATATCGTTGTTTGCGGAACAGTGGCTCCGTTTTAATATCTTGTACATAGATCGACAGAAGAATTGATACATTAGCTAATGTGAACTGATATTTATATATATTTTTGTATAAATGTAGAGAAAGAAAATTTTGCTTGCCTCCACCAAGATTCGAACTCGGGTCTCTGGCTATCAGGGCCAACACTCTAACAGACTGAGCTACAGAGGCTCACGGTAGATATATATATATTAACAAACTAAAAATGTCTATCATTTGGCAGATGTTTTAAACTGTGATTCTGAAAATGTGGTTTATCTCATCACAGATGCTTGGTTATCATGTTGGCAGCTAACCGTTCATATAGTTTACCAAGTGAAGGCAAGATAGATATTGGGCGATAATTTTTCGAAATTGTAGAATCACCATGTTTAAATACCGGAATTACTTATTTGAAAGATTCCGGTACAAAACCAGTAGCGAAAGATAAGTTTAATGTATGACGTAACGGTTCAGAGATATAATCAACTACTAATCTAAGAACAGAGGTTTTAACACCATCTAGTCTGGGAGGAGATAATTTTAAAGATAAGATGGTGGACTTGATATCAGAAGAAGTAAGGGTGTCCAAATTAAAGTAAGATAAGACTGGGTATCCAAGAAAATTAGCAGGGTCTACGCTAGTTGATTGAATTTGTCCCTTTAATTTATCAGCAACGGATCCAAAATATTCATTATATTTATTGGATATATTTTCTGGGGTTGATATTGTCTCTCCGTTTGATATAAATGTTTTGGGTAATAAAAAATGATTATTTAGATTCATAAGCTGGTTAAGGACCTTCCATGTACCTTGGATATCGTGGTTTACATTATTAAATTTATTTTCAAAGTAAAATTTTCACGCTGTATCAATAAGTTTATTAATTTATTTCGGTATTTACTGTAAATTTCACGATCAGTATTATTCTTAGTTTGCAGATGTTGTCTATAGAGATTATTTTTAATATAGATAGGTTTTAATAAAGCAGTCGATATCCAAGGTTTAATGATCCTATGTTTCTTTTGGGTGCAATATGTAATAGGGAATGTTTCATTGTACAAGGAGGTAAAAATATCATTAAAACAATTAAGTGCAGATTCCGCATTATCTTGTTTGTACACGCTTTCCCAACTAATGTGTTTCAATTTTTCAGAAAATATTTCTTTTAGTTGTGGTGTTATTTGATGGTATTGGTAGAGTTTTGGGTTCAGGTTTATTATTATGAATGGAGAAGACAGGGAAATGGTCAGTGATGTCGGTGAGAAGAGTTCCAGAATTCCAGAAATTGTTTATAGGGAGTTTATTAAGGGGAGAGAAGAAGTGATCATTGAAGTGTTTAATGTCAGTACCAGGTGGACGATAGATGATAGCAACTACGAAGCTAGAGTGGGCTAATTCAATGTCGACAAAGAGAGAGTCATACTGTGTGTCTGATTGATGAGAGAGTACATGTAGAACAGTGTAGGATTTAATATTGTTGTTAATATATAGCATAACGCCCCCACCTTGACGTTTACGTCTGGATAAAGTGATGGCTGTATAACCGGGTATAGTATAAAGATGTTTCGAAGAGGCATGTATTAAATACAACCAGTGTTTAAAGGCTTAGATAGGCTGTTGATGAAATACAGCAATATGCAAGACTGCCCACAAGTGACGGGCACAAGTGATGTTCTTTGGTATGTTCAGGGGTCGAATTAGATTTTTCTGTCCGTAGCCATTTGGCGACTAAACGCCAAAAAATGATCGCCAATTTTACGACCCTTCAAAATTTTACTCGCCACTTGAAAATTTATTATTTTTTTCGGTAAGTACAAATGATAAAACTTTCATAAACACATCACATTCGTGGATATATTTTCTTGTTAGCAAAGAGTTAAATATCAACCTCCATCAATTGTTTATTCTTATAAATTTATGTCGAAATCTCGATATTTTCCCCCCGCGAATATCGTTGTAGTTGTACATCCATTGCAAGAAACTGAAACTAGTTTGTCTCCCCTTTTCTTTTGAATCAGGTCGCTGGGTCAGACACTGACCAATCAATGTATTTACGTGTTATGTTTAGGCCCCTACGTTGTGAAAGGAAGGAAACTTTGGATTTCAATGAAATGATTTCTCCTTATTTGTATTGTCAATAAAATAATTATGATGTCAGATGTCAAACGCCAAATTTGTAGCCCTTGCAACCAGTGAATACAGTTTGGGTGGCTATATACACGTATTGGCCCACTAGGAAATGAAAAATTCATCCGATCCTAGCGTTAAATCAGACCAGCCATGATTATGGAGATTTTAATAAAGTTTGTTAACCACAGTGAATGTGGCTGGCCAAATAAAAGATGAAAAGCTATTGTTATATGTATATACATTTTATTTGATTATTGAAATAAAATATTAAAGAAGTTCTTAAATGTTTTTTTTTTAGTAATTTGTCTGTTTATTTATTCCCCGTTTCATATTACAGGTGAGAGAAAATAGGAATACCACCGCTATTTGGGACTCGGTCACTTGACAAATGCAAGGATAACCAGATTTCACAATTTCATTTGTATAACGACCTCTGTTTGAATAATTACGTGACCCCCATGATTCACGAGGCTAGCTGCTAACGCTACAACACTAGAGCTTGAAATGTATTCTTTTCATTTTTAGGTTATTGCAAAAACATGATGATTAAAATTGAATTATATTCTATATTTAAAAAAAATATATTGTTAAGAAATGTGGTTACGGCTGTTGTGAGTCCATTGCGCTGTATTGCATCGGATCACGGAAGGCTGTGAAGGGTTATTTCTTTTTGTCTTCTTTGGGAAGGCGGTGTCATTTGTTCTCAAATGTTTTATCCTTGTGTCGTGTCACAATAACATCACTCCATACATGACTTTCCCAGAGTCAAATTTATCTTATTTTGTCAGAAGGATAAGATTTGTAGTAATACAACCCTCCAATGTTCCTAAGGAAAATCGCAATGAAAGTGAAATAAACTTTTAAAAGTAATAAGTAAAACTGTGGTGGTAAGATTTCAAATAAGTAAAATTTCTGTGACGTTAAGTCGTTGAAATAATTTAACTAAACAAACGCCATCATATTTATTTTATTTATTTGTTAAATTAATATTTAATGTTTTTGTGTGTGTTGTGAATTGCAGGATAAATTAAAGTGACGCAATACCTTGTTTAGGCCTACATGAGCCATATAAATTTAGCTCTTGATAGCGTGCACGCACAGAGAGACTGACCGTCCGCGCATTATTACGGCCGCGCAGTGGGTACTCCTGTCAAGTATTTGCTTTGGAAACTGTTGCAAACAAGCTTTTCGTGATAAAAAAGATATCTATAAAGGGATTATTGTGTCAATGCCATGATAGTTTGAGTGTAGAACACGCAGCCGACTTTCACTTGTGGTGGCAGCATTGCACATGGCAGAGCACTGCTCATGGCAGACTAGTTGACCGTGATGCTAAAAATAGACCCCCATACATCACGGATTCAGCCTAGATTCAGCGAGATTTATGTATTTCTGCCGATTAGTGCAGCATGTTTTGGCGACAAACACACCATTTTTTAAACAGATTTCGTTTGCCATGTTGGCGATTTTTTTTCACCAGTTTAGAGTGACCCATGAAACTTTACTCGCCACTGGTGAACATTTAGTCACCAAATGTGAATTAGCGACCGGTAATTTCGACCCCTGATGTTTATTGTTAAGAATATAGATCAAACTGCCGAGAGATATGGAAAAGTTGTTGCTTAGATCATATTTCACTTTAAACCAGGCTAGTTGAACTGAAGGCAAACAGGTATTGGGCTTTAAAAGCACACTTCACCAACTACTAGATTAGAAACCCTTTCGCTAAGACTTCATTAAAAATAATTGCTGTTCAGTGTTCACTAATATCACGTATTAAAAGACAAGCCCTAATATTTGATATTTACTGATATTTTTAAACTTTTGACACTGAAACCATACACTAACACCACAATTCACACTCAAAATATATATATGATTTTTGTGACAAATATTGTCCTTAATTTCAAAATGGAAGATAAAAGGGGAAATTTGAAATGCAGTTAGAATCCACTGCTCAAATTCAATTTACTCTATGAAAGAATAAAATCAGCTCCACAAACATATCATAGTGTTAGCCCTACTGTGAATGTACAATTCCACAATAAGAGCTCCTTGTGTATGTAGCAAGAATGCTTTCATCCTCCTTAACACAATTTTTTGTTTTAATCCAACTTTTCTGACAGGTAAAATCATCATGGTTACCAATAGCCCTTTCTACATACTTTCTGTCAATCCCAGAATGTAACATTTTCATCGACACTCCTATCTGGCTGATTCAGAGGCCTTACACAGGGATGCTAGACTTCGAACTTAGAGGCTGACACTAGTCCTATGAAAAGGGAATACACTGCGTATTGGTTTCTGTGACATTATGATTTAATTGAAAGTGAAAGTCCGTGTTCGTTTAATACGCAGTTCGCGTTTTATATGTAACCCTCTCTGAAAGCTGTCCTAATAAATGTAGATGTCAGAGACAACACGCTCAGTGTTAAACTGTGTTCTATATCGTTCCATATATAGCCCAATATATGATAGTTTCTGCGTACATTAAGTTACACATCTTAGAATCCCTTAAAACAGAACAAATTTAGTCACATACTCACTTTAAACGGCTACGCTGTGAAGTCTCGTTATTAAAAATTATTTTCGGCCCCACAAATGTCTCCAATGGTAAATTCCACAGAGTTGGGACATGTTGTTGTCAGACTTGAACTGAAAGCAAAAGCAGAAAGAGGTTTTTTAATATTGTGTAACATTTTCCAAAAAATATGTTCATTTGTGACATATGAAACATGACTTACGGAAAAAAAAGAACAACAGCATAATTCAGGTTAAAATTGGTTTCAAAATGTTATGTTAAAAAGCAACCAAGAGACAACCCGGACAAGTTTCCCAGACGGTTCAGGGTTGTCGCTACTTTTGGGTCTAAACAGGTGTATGAACAATTGCATAAACTTATGGCGGCATAGGCAAAACTGGCCAGTCGGCAGGCTTAATTAGTCGATATCCCTGTGCCAGGGGTATTATACTCTTTACAAAAATATATATATTTAATATAAAAAGCACTAGACAGTCAGCCCTATTAAGCTTAATAAAACAGTATGGCTTGGGAAAGAGCCCACTATCTTCTGTATTTTTATTTTCTACAGCAATTTAGTCGGATTGCTTCCTGCCTATTGAGGCTATTCCATGGGCTTTTATGTACTAGTATAAATATATTTTTGTCAAGAGTAATCACACTGGCACAGGGATATCGACTTATTAAAGTCGATAAATAATCTCATGTTCTA
>JAVFBZ010151243.1:0-19243 GCA_032466195.1 Katharina tunicata
TATTATTAGCATTGGTGATTTAAAAGTACTTTTGAGGTACTGATATTGTTCTATTCTTATACAAGCATAATGATATTATTTTATGTCATTTACAATCTGACCATTTCAGGATAACAAGTGCTTGGATGGAACGGATTCAATTTGTAAAAACTGCTGAAACCTTCATAATTATGTATTATAGAAGTTGTATTGATTTTTCTGTTTTTCTGTTTAACAGAAAATACAAAAAATCAATAAGACTATTAATTGTTGCTGCTGCTTTGCTTTCTTATTTGCCTGATATATTGTAGAAATAGAAGTCAATGACCATAGAATTGTTCATCCTTCTTTTTATGTTTTATTGTTACAAGAAGCTGCTGTTTTATTGTTTGTCTTTGAAAGAAAATTATTGAAATATATATATTTTATAAACAGAGAGATAAAAAAATGTTGCATGCCTCCACTGGGATTTAAACTCGGGTCTCTGGCTAGCAGCGCCAGGGCTCTAACTGACTAAGCTACAGAGGCTCACAGTAGAACAACCAGAACATTTTCACCCGCGTAAAGGCTGCGAAACTGTGACACTAAAGTAGCGTCTTTTTTATCTCACAAATGTGTTAATTGTTTGAGTAATTCTGAAAATCTGGTTCGGACTTATACATATTTTATAAATGTAGAGAAAGGAAAGTTTGCGTGCCTCAATTAACTGCAAGTTATCTGCATTAATGCAAAAAAAAATTATTTTATTTTTTGTTTTAGGTGGAGCTCAGCTAGGCAGCATAACTACAGCTACTGTGACCATCGCTAAATCAGATTATCCTAATGGGAGATTTGGGTTTAGAGGATCCACTAATCTTCTGCTAGTTAATCCGACCACAGAGATTACCCAAGATTTGGCAATTCAGCGGTCTGGCGGACTGCTCGGACAACAAACTGTAAGATATTTATCACACTTTATTAATAGAGTTATCGACTTTAACTAAATGTGTTGTGGAGCTTCATCTCCAGACTCAATGGGTTTTGTGATTGATCTTGCGGAGGTTAATTAGAGGGAGCTGAGTTTAAACTGATTAAGCAATAAATAGCTTTCTGTGACTGGGCCGAAACAGCCTTTTGTGTTTTAAATGTTGACATGCCAGTGTTGTTGAGTGAGGAATTATGAATTTTTAGTATGTAACATAGAGAATCAACTGTAATTTATATGAAAGATGAAACGTTGATTCATTGATTTTGCTTGGCATATTAAAAGAATAGCTTTCTTCACAAATAACACTAACATTTGTATCCAACAATTAAATGTCATTTTTGTATATCTAGTTATGTAAAGCATTAAAAACTACTTGTTCCAGAGAACAAAATTCCTAATATCAGTATTGAAAAAATAAAAAGTGTGCTTTGCTATAATTTCTAAATTAATTTAATCAGTCCGTCCTAAATTTCTCTTTTTTGAACTGCTAGCAAGAAACAATCATGTTGTAAATATATTTTCCCCCTGAACAGTTGTCCTGGCGAATACTAGGCCCCAACGATCCGACCCTGGTTCTTCAAGATACCAGTGACATTGCCTATAGAGTAAACAACATTGACGTCACTTTGGGAACTCTTCAATGGGCTGATGGTGAAGGAGGGGAGAAAGAGATCAGACTGTTTGTGAAGCCCCATGATGCCTGGGAAATACAGAAAGTGTTTGTAGTCGAGATTTACGATATCATTGGTGCTCCGAATGGAGTCGGGAATGGAGAAAAAGATCCTCAATCGTCAAAGATTACAATCACCGTAAGGAAATGTTTACTCCTTATTACCGGTCAATATTTATAGATTCAAGTTGACTTGTTTTGTTATAGATAGATTGTTTATCATCACATTGAAAAAAACAAATCTTCAAATATGTTAACATCAAAATAATTCAAAATGTGTTTCATAAATTAATGTAAAATTTTTTTGTCTGACTCAAATCTTCTCACAAATATCAAACATAAATATACGGGTACCTTTAAATTGTTAACACTGAGAGTAATTTGTTAAAACTTGAAATAAATAAGTGGATTTCCCAGTAGCTGTGGTTAGAGCACGGTGGATTTAGACACAGTGTACTCCTAATTTCAACAAAAACTCTGGAAAAGCAAATCTTAGTTTTCTACGTCATTAAACTGCTATCGAATCAATTAGAAATTTGATATTTCAGATTTGCTCACATTGATCCTGTTTTCTTTTTGTTTTAAATCGATTGACATCCATATACCAGTTTTATTGATATGAATTATTCTACACTCCAGATATATTTTACATTTTTTTATCAATATAAAAATAATTCTGATTTATTTCAGATCCAGAAGTTTGGCCACCCTAATGGTATCGTAGAGTTTGGTGAAGTAGCGCAGACACCACGGACAGTGGATGAACCCTCAAGCTCTACATTTGCTCTCCGATTTCCCATCCTAAGACGTCCTGATACTGGAGTTCTGGGGAATATTATGGTAAATTTTTATCTGGAAATACCCCTTTTTGAACTAAGTACACCAACAACAAAGAAATATTAATAACTCATTAAACAATTCTGAAAGTAAGCTTCATATATATATATAAGTATTTTTTGCATGAGACATTGCAATATTTCCCATACTAAGGTTGGATCCCCCATGTGGACCTTAGGTATATAAGGGAAGTTTTCCGGTGACTGCTGAGTTTGCAGGGTGGTTTTTACGAGGTTTCTTTGGGTTTTCCACCATACTCCGGCAACGCATATTATTAAGATTAGCAAGTCGTCATATAGGTGATATAATCTTGAGTACAACGTTAAACAACAATCAAACAAACAAACAAAACCCATACTAGGTACTCTCTTTACTGTTCGCCAATTTTATTTCATGACTTTTCAGAAATGCTATGTATGATTACGTAGACAAGCTGCAAAAAGTCTGTTAACTAACTAACTAGAAACTTGTATATTTATACCCACCAGCAAACATACTTTCGTTCAAAAATAAAGCCTTGTTTTATTTTTAGAAATTTAAAATTTATTTATGGTTGTTTTTAGCAAATTAGTAACATTTAATGTTTCATGCTGTGAATTATGAAGAAAAGTACAAAAACTGGTAGTTTTTGGTACCAAGTTTCTAGTGTAAAAGACTAAATGTTTGGCTTAATATTTGTGACAGATTTATTGGGAAGTAATAGGCCCAGCAGATAAAGACATATTGGAAACTTCTGGGTCAGTGGCCTTGGGGAATGGTGTGAGATCAGGGGAGATAATCCTACAGATTCTACCAGACAATGTTCCCGAGCTAACTGAAAACTTTGAGCTGAAGTTATCTCGCTTAGAGGGCGGGGCTGAGATAAGCTCTATTCACAACACCTCCATATTTAGCATCAGGTAAAGTATTGGTTTACTTGCCAACAATATTATGTGTCACGTATTTAAGTATGATGTTAAATACCAGCGAAAAAGCAAGAAAGCAAAGGAAAATGTGTATTATTCATTACTTGGAATAAAATTCCCGTCATATGATAAGCTCAGATCTGTTGGATCTTCTACAATTTGATTTTCTCAGTACTGAAATATGGAATGAGTAGTCATGGTAACGTTAGATATTTTTTCCATATCCCTACGAAGTCATCTTGACACATGATGACTCTTCTCTTTAACAACAGTTATCATCTTATGACACCTTTAGAATGTCATTGCACAAAATGCTAGTTACATCACTAGGCAAATCAGCAGACAAAACTATATTGCGACAGGACAGTTAAAAAAGTAAAAAAAAACCTATTTCCTAGATCATGACTTGGTATATAAATGACATCACGTCAAACATGGGTTTTCTGCATGCAGCGTTGCATGGGTGTTAAATGATGTTGGGTAATAATGCATTATATCGTGGCGTGATATCAAGTTCTTTTTGATGCAAGATCATCTAACTGGCTGTCAGAAACAAAATATTATCCATATTTTTCCAGCAAAAAACAAAAATATTTCGCTGCATAAACATGAATGGGGCAAATATATAAGTAAATTTTCTGCTCAATGATTTTAAGATTATTGTAGTCAAACCAGTTTTAAGTATTTAATATTTGCTTAACTTCTTAAATTGTAAAAGTGTGATGATACCAGATAAAACCTTGTTGTTCAGTTATGTCATATACAATTGATATCAAAGGCACCATCATTAACTTATTGCCTATTTAATAAATTCCATGAATTTCAGTTTTAATGACAATCCTCATGGAGTGTTTGGAGTTGATAGCGTTGACCAATCAGTGATCATAGATCCATTAACCAATCAGAGGAGACTTCTGTTAAACATCACAAGAGAAGCCGGGACTTTTGGACCCGTACAAGTGTTCTACTCCATTAAATATGACCAGGTAGCAATCTTTGGGATGCTTTTCTTTATAGATTTGGCAGGTGGTTGGGCGAGAGCTTCCTCTGCCCTGTTGCTCTGAGGTAAGGGGTAACAGGAAGCTGATTTGTTGTGGCGTCCTGTTTTGTTTCCTGTCCTTGTACCGTGGCATATTTGTCTGTTGCCAGTGCCGTTAAAGGTGGTTTCTTTCACCTATTGGGCTGGCATGCCTTCATATGAGTGGGAATAACATTAAATACAGTGTAAAACCCTAATCAAACGAGCAATATTAACAGGTTGGTCAAAATGACATTATTGGCTTATAGATAAAGCAGATAAACTATACATATACCATCAAGGTGATGTTGTGTAATGTAATCCAGGATTACATCTAAAAGGACTTAACGGGGCCAGCCGCTTTTATTTTTACGTCTTGTGAATCAAAGAGCAAGCAAGCAACTTTTAAGATACTGTTTACTTTCAAACACAATAACAAAATTGTATTCAATTAAAAATGAAAATATACATTTTTCTTTTTCTGTTTTTTAGCCTCAATTACAGAGTGGCATTGGTGTAGAACAGACGAGTGGTACTGTGACGTTCCAAGATGGTGATCAGTCAGCCAGTACCATGGTAACGGTTGTTGGGGATGGTTTTCTTGAAACAGGCTCCACCTTCTCTCTCTCATTAGTTGGATCACCATTGTACCTGGGAGCTGATGGTGGGTAATTTTTCTGTACACACTGGACATGTCATACAATAATGTCCTAAGTCTGTTTGTCTCACCTCCCATTGGCCTTTCACTATTGTGTTTTTATTTTTTTTCAAATCCCAATTTGATCATAAATTTTCTGTCCCTCCCCTATTCGTCCTATTTTTATTTTGCTAATTATTTGTCCAAATTTCCATTACCCACCAAAATACTTTATCCCTCTTGCTTATAAGCCATTATGTTTCACGATTACATTCATTTGTCATAATAATATAATAACAATAAAACTTTGTTTCATGATGGTAGATCAGTATATATATATATACAATTTTAATCAGTTAATCCTGGCCATGTATATCTAAGAAAATATATAAAAAAGTAAAAGTAAAAAAAAATACTAAAAATAAGGAGAGAAAAAATAAAAAGATTGCAAAAAAATAAAATAAAAACAATACTTATGGCTGTAGGAATATTGTGAACTGTTCAATATTTTCATGCCATTTCTTTCCTTTTGCTCAGACCTTCAACATAGACCATTCAATCAATTCAAGGCTTGTTGACAAATCTCTGGATAAACTTGTATTTCTTGTATTATATGTTTCAGTGACCCAGCCCCCTTCTCTAATAGCTGGTCAGACTGATGCTAAAGTTGTGGTACCTGAAGAAGTTGGTAATACAGAAGTGGGATTTCTATATGATATTGTCAACGTGAATGAAGGTAATATTCAAGATTTTTTACAGATGAATATCGATAAAAAATAAGTAAAACAATACTAAAATTTGCAGAACTTAAGTAACAGTGAAAATCACGGTAACAATAATAAAGGAGAGCAAATATGTTGATATTAGATATTTTAAAAAATAATTGGAAAACTTCAAAATAAAGTATCAATAAAAGAAAAGATATAGCACTGAATGAATGTTAAACCCCTACAAAATAATAAAGGAATTAAATATTAAAATAAGTTAGAAGTTTAATTTAGTCAGGGTGGCGTTTCAGTGCTGTGGGTTTCCTATTTCTTTTTTTTTTATTCATTATTTTGAAACTTTGAAATAGTCTAGTAATATTTGTCATTAACTAATTATGAATGTATATTTAAAAAAAAAAGTGGAAAATTTTACATTTTTAGTTCTGAATCTTGGGGAATATGTTAAATTGAACTCTAGTCAAATAAATATATATCTATGTTTTTTTTATCAGTGACAAACTTCGTGGAGGTTACTTTGACTAGACGGGGGTTATTTGGTACAGTAGAAGTCAGAGTTGAATCTGGATTCCCAGCAGGTCAGCAACCGGTGGGATTTGAGTCAGGGGAGATCACTCCTGATATCAGAACAGTGACCCTACCTCAAGGAGAGAAATCAAGGAATGTCACTTTTCAGGTAAACAAAATGAATTGTGATTTTGGTTTCAAATTTACATCAAAGATATATTCGTTTAATGTGTTAAATCTGTGATCTACAATTTGCCAATCGGAAGCCATCGAACGTACTGTGCACATCATCTCAGACGTGATATGATCATTGCCATTTTGGCCGGAACTTTTTCACAGACTGTTGGTCAAACTGCCGATGTAGACAGATTCCACAGTTTGCATTTGTTATACATTCAGACTCCTTAACTAAATATTGTGCACATAAAGCCATTTGAGATTGACTTAATTACTCTATATTTTCCTATGTTTTCATTGCCCATACGGCGGTAAAGCCTTCCAGCGAACAAAATGTACCATTTTGATACATATTCATACATCTATCACGGCCGAGCTAAGTGATAACAGCGAAATAACGAGAAATCACCCAAGCTTTTGCCGATTGACAATTTGCAATAGCTGCCATTGTAGCATGCAATCAAGCAGCAAATGAAATTGTAAACGATAATTTGAATAAATTAATTTTAAATAATTCCTGACAAATCATGACAATTCATGTCAAAATTATTCAAAACAAGCAATATATTATATTCAGATGATGTCAGTTTTTTGATATGTCAATTTCAGTTTAATATTTATAGCTGTTGTGACACGTTTATTGAAGTAATATGTAAATAGAGTTTTTGTTGCAATCTCCAGTTGACAGGAAAGAGAGATGTGCGAGAAATATTTGCCCTCCATCTTCCTCAAAACCCTACCACAGCTGTTGTGGGAGGGGCCAGGTTGTGGCCGGGGAAGTCTGTCACTCAAATTGATCCGGCCGGTGTGATTGGCTTCACTCCTGATTCAAGGGAGGTAATAGGATCAGAGTTGGCCGGACAGGTAACTTTTATTAAATTCACTACTACATGTTACAATTTATGGGCATTAATGTCTCTTTGTGTATGGATAAAAAGTATAAAATATAAAAAACAATAATTTATATGAGATTGCCAGTGTAATGACAGGTAAGATTCTTAAGTATTATTCTATGCTGCTGTTCACTTTCATCTATTGGGGTACCTATGATAGGTAATTTTGTTTACTTACCAAAGTGATATTTGTATAGAATTAGTTTATCAGTAATTAGTTAAATTTGGTAACACTTTTAGGCTTGGTAAAAGGGGACATTCTAGACTAGGCAGACATGTACAAGTTACTAAGGCAATTTCTTTTTGACTGGTTTGACTTTCATCGTAATTAGTAATAATAAGTGTACTGGATCTACAGGTAAACTTAACAGTTGAGCGCCTGTATGGCTCTCAGGATCGTGTGGAGGCGCAAGTAGAGGTCAGGGGTGGGAATGCTTCATCGACATCAGACTTCAGACTTCTGAGGAACAGTGTCGTTCTAGAAGTGGGACAGACATCAGCTATACTACCAATACAGGTAAATACGCTAACTACATTTTTCATCTTCTGGTGGCCGCGTAGATTACTGGGTGGTTTTAAGAGGTTTCTTCTTAATTTTCCACCATATACTGACAATGCAAACTCATGTAAAGTGAAATACCCTGGAGTGTGACGTTAAGCATCTGTCAAACAAATAAATACAACATTTTCATCTAAGGTCTGATCGTTTTAATCCACTAGAAAAGGGCAGTTACAAACTTACATCAATTTTGTTTGACTAAATTCACTTAAAGTCCTGAACTACAAGACTTTTATTATTCTAAATATCAATTGATGCATGACTCAAACTGCCAAAATGTTAGAGTACTAATACCAAATATAAGATATATATGTTGGCAAGATATTTAGATAATACGGTAAATGTGGTTGCATGTTTATGATATAATAAAACCGCAATTATATTATCTGGACTATCATAAATTTCTAGTTCATATCTTGTATAGTTCTCTATTGCTTGAAAGCTATAAACTGACCTGTTGCACTACCGGCTCAAGTGAAAGAGTCGTCGCTACAAAAAAAAGCAATCTGGTAATTGAACTTAAACAGCATACTTTTCAACAATGTACTTGTCTTGTCTCAGTTACTAACAGATAGCTACCCAGAGAGGGCTGAGGATTTTAACCTGGTCATCACCAGAGTGGAGAAATTCCCTACTGTAACTACTCAAGGTTTGTTAACATAACTTAAGTTGATTCGGAATTAAAAGTCCTCCGGGAAAATGGCTAAACACATGTATCTTCTTTACTGTGTAAACAGACCTGCACAAGCTATTGATGAACATGAAGAAAATTTGTTGGGACTTTTTTTAGACCGAAGTGATGATTGATATGACTTTAATTCATTCAAAGATTGTTGCCATACATTATAGACTGTTAGAAAATAAGCAGTTGTCTTGTTGATCGAGTGATACAAATTTTGAAGCAAGTGCCCCGTGTAAGTGATTTAAGATGAGAAAGATGATCAGAGCAAGAGATTAGAAAAAATTTCAATTATTTTTCCTTACTCAAGGTTTGTTGACTCAAGTTGATTTAAAAAAAAATCCTTACTTTCTCACGTCAAGAACAATTTACAGGACTTTTAAAGGACTTATAAAGGAATTCAGGTAGTTTTCTATATACATGTACTACTAGACTATCTGTGGCTTCATAGATTGCAACTTTTTTAATAGTGTGGCATTTTTTTTTTTTTTTTAATTGTCTTTATAAAACTTTTCTGTCTGTTTTTAAAACACTGGCTGTATAAAGTTGTTATATAGTTGACTACTTATCAAAATGAAATAAGCCTAGTGTGTTACTGTCATTATTACAGAGTTATCTCCTCGAATCAGCGCCCTCTATGGTGAATCCCATGTGGTGATTAAAGAGAGTAATGACCCCTATGGATTACTGAGTGTGGATCAGGTGTCTGCTGTGGAGGAGAGTAACCAGGATATAACCGTCACTATCAGGAGGACAGGTATGGCCTCTTATCATTACACGACTCCCACAATACTTACAGTTTGTTTTGTTTAATTAAGAGCGACGTGTAGCCAGTGGGTGCTTGCTCTGCGCCTTTGTGCGCATCAGGAAGCCAATATGTTTAGGACTCTTGTTTTTCCTCCCGTGCATGTCGTGTATTGTCTTGTATGTTTGCAAGTGATATTGAGGGTGGCTTTCTTCACCCATGCGGCTGGCACAACGTTATATTAGTGAAGTAACCTGAAGTACAATGTTAAACCCAAAACAAACCTGGGAGCTTACTTTGGTAAAGTTCATAGCAGCTAATGAATCCTGGGCTGATATATTTAGTAGTTTAAGAACAATACCTTAACTGTAGTGTGGGTGGGAGTCTCCAATGCCCTGGTGCTTTCTGAGCTAAGGGGCACAAGATGCCGATATGTTGTGGTGTCCTGTTTTGTTAATGTTATGTAAATGTTTTGTCCTGTCTTACATGTTGACAGCATAGTTTATGGTGGTTTCCTTCACTGATTAGACTGGCATGCCATCATATAAGTGAAATAACCTTGAGTACAAACAAACAAATTAATACTATTGTAATAATAATATGCGGGGGGTGATGGGTTTATGGCGTAGTGAGACAGTAATGAATTCCCCAATTTTAAGTGTACTACAATTGTTTAAATCAAGTAACAGGATGAAGTTATGACTTAGTGAGAGAATATATTATATTTTTGAAGATTACTGTAATGATATAACGGTAGGTAGTTATTGCTTGAATAATAAATTGATTGAATTGTACATGAATAAAACTTTGATCAAAATAACATTGTTATCTTACAGGCGGTAGTTATGGCTCTGTGAACGTGGCCGTTCGTACAGTAGGAGGAAATGAAGTTTGGAGCTCAGAGATTGCCGTTCAAGAAGGGGCCGTCGCTAAGAACACCATAGGAGAAGTATTAGGGGATACTACGACTACTCCAGCTATAGGGGGCAGGGATTACGAGATCTTGGACTCAACTCTTTATTTTGCTGTGAGTTCTGTACTTACCTGAAGGTTTATGCTTTAGGCTGTTGTTGGGTGGGATCTTTCACAATCACTACTGATATTTTTGCAAGGCGGTGCATTGACTTTAAGTGGACTCATGCTGTCAGCGATGGAGGAACAATGTGTTTATGGCGGGTGTTTGGCTGAAGCTTCCTGTGCCCTGGTACTCTCTGAGCTAAAAGGCTGGCACACCGTCATGAGTGAAATACCTTTAGTACACTGTATGTAAATCTGGCCCCAATCAATCCAATGATTATGCTTTGTGTTCCTGTTTACTATAATTGAACAATTGGTCATAATAATAATAATGATAATAAACTTTATTTTATGAGAAATATACAGCCAAATGAATTGGTCTTCCCTGTAGTCCTGAATAACAATAACAATATATTTTAAACAATGCAATAACAATAACAAGTATGTACAAAATTCAGATACATTAATAATGTCATATAAAATAAGTGACACGTCCTTTACAAACAAATCTTTCTGTATGTTGTAGGATGGTGAATCTGTAAAGACTGTAACCATTACCATACTAGATGACCAGGAGGCTGAGCCCATGGAGAGCTTCTATGTGTACCTGACTCGACCACAAGGGGGGGCCAGGATTGCGACGGGGGCTCCTGATGGGGGGTTAAAGGTGGGGTCGACTTCTTATTTTACTGGCAATATCTGAATTACGGAGAAACACTTTATTATAAATAGGGACAATACACAATACACAACTTTATGAATCTCAACAACTTTATGACTTTACACTGATCAGTTACTAGTGCCTTCATCCAATACATGTATGTGTCTGTATTTTCATAGAATTGGTGCCACCCCGTGGTTAAGCGTTGAAAAACGTAGCCCTTTTCACTGTACCCGGAATAGGTTTGATCCCCATGTGGAACTTGTAAAAGGGGGAGTTTCCGGGGTGATTTTTACAAGGTTTCTTCCCGGTTTTCCACCATACACCGGCACAGAAAATTAAAAATAATTAATCATAAGTCGTCATATAGAAAAAGTCTTGAGTACGACGTTAAACACCAATTTAGCAAACAAACAAATTCATAGAATTGTGTTCCAGATTTGATTATGTACATCAAATGAATGCCACTCAGTTACAGTGTGGACTCAAATTTTTATTTCATACAGTTTAATATTTACAAATGAATATTTACTAATTATGTTTTACTCATAATAAATTTATGTTTATTTTTAACTCAAGTGAAAACCTCAGTGATGTTAAATGTATGTATTATGTACTTTCTTAATTTAAATATTTGTACGTTTCTCATATGGTGCTTTAACTTGAGTGCTTGCGTAACTAATCCATTCCTCCTTACAATGCAGAGAAATTGCACAATTCTGAATTGGTATTTGAGTTAACTGAAACAAGAATTTTTGGGAATTGAGATGTTACTAAGACAAGAAAAATATGGTATGAATTTATGTCTCCTGTGTTATGACTTCTCTGAAATGTGTATGTCTGTTACCTCGATACTGGTAACACCTAACAGAAAACACAGAACTGTAAAAGAGTTGGCATTTTAATTACAGACGGCTATACTATGTATTTATATGGTTATTATATTGTAAGATGAATTTTGCAGGGCCACATCTGTTCAGAACCCAGTCAGTTCCTTTTTCTCCTTTATAAAAAAAAATACTCAGTTTGTGAAACACTTGATGGTTGTAGGGTTACACAGCCGTTGAGATCAAAGCCAGTGATTACTCTAATGGACTGGTGGGATTCACTGACCTGTCTCTCTTTGTAACTGCGAATGAGGATGTCACCTCACCTGTTATACCTCTACAACTACAGAGACTTAATGCTTTCTATGGAACACTACAGGTGAGATAAAGTATTGCATTTTTCGCTTTTTGTGATAGAAAGGGTGTAATGATATGTAATTCATTAACCTAACGCAGCTCTGTCATTTCCTTTTGCATGAAGCAAAGTTCAAGCCTTGACTGTTTGAATTTTATAGTTTTGTTACCTTCTTGTAATCTACTACAACGTCCTGGTTGTCTGTCTATCCTGGCTACAGTTATCGCAGGGTGTTTTTTTACATTTGTTTCACCAAAACACTGACCACCCATGGTCCTCTTGTAAATGGCTCTCGGTGAATATTAACAGCCCTTAACTATTAACATTTTTATAGCTTGGTGGGGTCACCATTTTCTGTACACAGCCGTTCAGTATAGTGAAATATCTTTGTGCATGGCATTGTAAAGGGATCTCTGTTTCCTACTAAACTATGGCCATGCAAATCAACATAAAACTAAAAGACTTTGAGCTATAGATAACAAATAAGTTTGAAATCAATATTTTTCTTGTTATCTTATTACAGGTGTTTTGGAAGGTGAAGTTTAGTTTAACGAGTAGCTCTGTGCAGGATGACTTACTACGTGGCCAGGTGTCTGATCTCAATGGTGTAGTCAACTGTCCAGCAGGGGAGGAAATATGCCCTTTAAATATACCTTTGAAAGACGATCAGGTCAGATTTCAAATTGTTATATTTTTGCAAATTGTTAATATAATAATGAACAAAAGTCTAGTGTGGATTATAACAACTAACAATGGGCATAATCCAGCTGCATTTTGAAAGGGATGACATTTTTGAAAGGAGTAGATTTACAGTGTTGCTTTAAAACTGTGCCCTTTTGTTATCTGAGCTAAGGGGGATCAGAGAACTGATTTTCAGTAGTGCCATGTTTTGTATTGTACATGTATGTTTGCCCTTTGTGTTTATTGTTCTTCACAACTTATTGCTCTTTTGCTGTTGAATAAATCAATCATTAAGATTAATAAATAAACCTGCCAATAGCGAATATAGTTTGATTCATATTATTTTCGGCCCAAGAAGAGTCTCAGTCATTCCTTGTGATATTAATGAAGCATTCAGAGCTGACCGTATTATATAGACTAGAATGGTGAATCTCATTTATACGGCATTATTGCAATGTTGTTTACTCGACAATTTTTTAGACCCCAGAAGAGTCTCAATCATTCCTGGTGATTTTGGACCGTGTAGGAGCTGATGCTGTGTTAGATGCGGATAGATCTGTATCTAATGTGACAGTCATGGCCAGTGATTATGTCAGGGGACTTATACAGTTCTTACCTGAATTCAGGTGAGTTAATTAGACTTTATAGTCCCAAATTTCCATATTTATTTCTGGTGAGTATGTGTTGTGGGAAAAAGATTTGTAATGAGAAATAATGTATTATTTCCTGAAAATCAAACAAATTATCAGTTAGATTATGATCATGTTTCACATGCAATTCAAGTTTCTTTTCTGGTCTTCAAATAAGCTGTTCACTAAAATGATGCATAGATAGTTTCTTTCACCCATTGAAAAGAGTGGCTGCTTATAAGCTTCTGTGGAGCTTAACCATTGCCCAGTTGATTGAGCGTTTATCAATTTTCAGACCACTATTCAAATAAGCAAATCAATAAGCAAGACTCTTGTGTCTGGTGCTCTTAAAGATAAGGGGCATCAGAAAGCTGATTTGTTGTCCAACCGTGACAAAAAAGGCCTGTGATTTATGTTCTGTATTTTTTCCTCCATTACCTACTTTTGTTTCCAAAGTTACCTTCTTTCCTTTTGCTCGCCTGCCGTTGTATGAGTAATATAACCACCCAGATGAGGCTTATATATTATAACCTTCAAAATGACATTAGGCAAGCTTACAAAGAAATCTACTAACCATTATAACTGGTACAAAACAGAACAAAATTCAGGTTTATGATGTGTTTATTATTGTTTGGTAAAACAACCTAAACAAATCATTTAGCCAAAATCGTTTCTAAAAACAGAACTTAAGTTTTATGGCATTAATGTCTTTGTTTGCCAGCCTAATTCATGTGGACAAAGACACAAAGACTGTGAGACTTGAGGTTTCTCGTCTATTCGGCTCACGATACACGGTCGAGGTTGAATATGCCACAGTACAGCTTCCCTCTGCTATCACAGTGTCTGGTGTGGAGATTTACCCAGCCTTACCCACAGAGGATTATCTCCCTTCTTCTGGCAAACTCACCTTCCCGTCTAATTCACAGGTAAGTTAATCTAAGAAAGATATAGAGTTTTCTATTTAAATTCACAAAACAGAGCGCTGAAATACTAAATTTCCTTCTCTTTCAATTCTTCAAAGATTCCATGTTGAATCTGCAATTTTTAAATTGCTGTTAAATATTTATTTACTATCCTTACACAAAAAACTCAATTAAGAATAATAATAAGTACAAAAATGATTCTTATTAAAAATGTCAGTAGTAGGAAAGAATATAGCTTTCCCAAAGAAACAATGGTGCTGTGAAATAACAGGAGGCTAAATGCTCTTCAGACACCATGTATTGTGACTTGGCACTTAACTCCTGACGTCAGCGTACTGTGGCGTGATTGTGTGTGCATCATTAGTGAAGAAAACGTTTATGATGCTGCAAATGGCAAGTCATCTCTCACATCAAGAGAGCAGATCACCTCACTTTTGTCTCAACATGGCGCTACCGATAAATTGGTCTAATCGCTGTTTGCACTTGACAGACAAGCTGGTAGGCATTTTAATAGTGAGCGTAGTGTCCACAAACGGTCACATACTTATTTTTTCCTCCACATTTATAATACCAATAATAAATATGTTTCATACTTGGATTCATATGTAAGAGAAACAATATATATATGGTATGTAAAAATATGTACAAGTAGTTATTGTTTTGTATTTTATTCAAACTTTTCCAGATGTTACAGTATATCAACTTGACCCTTACACCACTGATGTCCAGATCTAACCAATATCCTAAACAAGTCTTCATCAGGCTATCCGACCCAACCAATGGGGCTAGGTATGACAATATATAGAGGTTTAATATAGAATTTGTTAGATAAATCTGAATATTATATATAGATCAAGACAAAAATTAATAAAATTAATATCGTCAATCAGAGATGTTTAGGTGTTGATATTATAAACAAAATGAACTCATCCGAATCGATATTTATGAGTAAAAGTTGATCACCACTTCTTTTTTACCAAAATATTTTTAATATTATTCAAGCTTAACATATCAACAAAAGGTTACTAATAGGGTCAGTATTAGAATACTCTAACTTTTCCACATGCTGTATTTGTTTGCTGTGCAGGCCTGTTAAAAGATTTATCTTGAAGGTTGGGTTGCTTTACTCTTTTTAAACTATATTTCATTGTAAAATTTTGTGTTAAAACAGAAGTTTGTTACTCCCAAGATATTTAATTTCACCTTACCTTGTCGATGTTACCAATCTTTTTTACAATAGATTTTGCTCCCTGATTTCTGATTTCTAATTTCTAAGTAGACTTTATCGTATACATTGTGTTATTTCTTTACAGTTTACATAACAAATATTTCGAGTCAGTAGTGAGGATTGTTGACCAATCAGAATTACCCGTTTGGGAAGCTGTGAAAATCTCAATTATCGGGTCCCTGGACAACAAAAACATAGTACAGTGAGTTTTCAAGCATTATATTGTATCTTTTTACCAAAGTTTAAAGGCATACTTTCAAGCTTTGCACTTAATTAAAATGATACGTAAAACGGTTTTATTCTTTTACTTTTTACCCCTTGGCATAAACATGTCCATTCTGTTTTGATGTTTTTTCCTGTCTTGCATGTTGCCAGCGTCGTGTAAGGTGGTTTCCTTCACCGCTTGGGCTGGCACGCCATCATTTGTTTGTTTCATATTGTCATTGTTCATTACCAGTGACATTCAGGCTGGTTGGTTCCTTCAGGTGTTTCTGCCGTGTTGATGTTTTATGATAGTGATAGTATAGTGATTTATGGTTCGAGTACACCACTACCATATAAGTGAAATACTCTTGAGCACAGCATTAGACTCTTATCAATCAATCAATCTTACTATTCAGGTACTTTTTCTTCCTAGGGTGTTTGATCAGCTGGAGCGCACAGTTAACGAGGAGATGGGAGAGAATGAAGGGATACTGGTAGAGGATGTACTACAGGCTATCACTGATAAAGGACTCACTCAGAAGTGAGAATAAGTATATTGGGATATATTGTTTATTTTTTTGGTTCGGTTTCTTCTACTTTAGGTTATTTCACTCAGATGCCAGCCCAACAGGTTAGGGAACCCCCCCTATAAAATGATGCTGGAAAAACACAAGACACCGCTATAAATTTTCGGGACCCAAAAAAAACAGGACACTACAAAATATAAGCTTCCTGATGCCGCTTAATTAACAGAGCTCCAGCTCCTTACCCCGCTATTTTGGATATGCAGTTTAAATTAAGCAGACTTGTATAGATTATTTTGTTATAATTTTGATAAGCAATGGTAAATTTCTGTCCCTTTTATTCATGACACATGTTCTAAAATTGTCCATAGATATTGCGAAAAGCGTCTAACCTTGGAACTTATTATTTGTTAGATTCCCAGATACCACATTGAAGCCCCGGTTATTTGATATATTCTGCAAACTGCTAGACCCCAGCAAAGGAGACAGTAGAAGGGGACATAACTCTTACCGAAGACTTCTTGAAAACTTTGCTTATGGTTTGGTGGTTGATCGACCATGTCCATATCCAATACCACCAGAACTGTAAGTACACACAACATTTCTCAAACATGCATGAATAAGTTTGTCAATATATAATTGGCAACCTGCATTTGCAAAAAAAATAGTTTACCTACTTAAGAATGCTGAAACATTTTGCTTTGCTAATTTTGTAATTAAAGATAATGTAGTTTGTGTTTATTCTTATTTAGCTTTTTTATATTGTCTCATGTTATTATTTTTACTTAACAGAGAAACCTATCAGTGCCAAAATGTGAAGCTGTCAGCAGGAAGATGGGGAATTAATAACCTCACAGGATTTAATTATCAAGCTCAGTAAGTAATAAAACTATGCATAATGACTGCTAAAAACAATCCTCTAATCAACAACAAGAAAAAAATAGCATAAGGTGTAAATATTTATAGTTCTTTTAGATTAAGGTGTTAAGAAGTAACTGTTTTGATTTTTAGTTGTCTTGATGGTTGAAAGTTCATATATGCTCATTAGGCTTTAATAACAAAACACATACTGATAAAGATTTGGTTATATAATTATAGTGCTTCAAGAAATTACATTTTTGTTGTTGTTGTTTTGGTATGAAATCTGATTTAATATTTTTCTTGTGTTTAGATATGGAGATAACTATGTGGTCCCCTCTAAAATTAACGGAATGACCAGTAACAGTATCCAGGTACGATTATTTAGACAAAGGATAGAGTTTTTATTGTACTGAGTATAATGGCATTAGTTCAAATTGGCTTTTTGTTTGAGTTTAGTGTCTTGTGTTAGCCACAAAGAAACAGATTCTTAACATCATGCAGTTCTGTCAAATACAACAAAGATATTAGTTCACATCTTGTCACAATGTGGCTAGTTATTATTGTCAAGTTCTGGTGGTTATCTTTGCTTTTATTATTATAAAAAAAATACTATTATCACAGGAGAGAATTTAGCCAGAAAAAGTACATTAAAGGCAAACTAACTATGAAACCCTAGCTCACTTCAGATTGAAAACAGAGGTACTGGATAAGAAGTTATGTTTAAAACACCTGATTTGGTCTGTGGTATTATTAATTTATTCATTGATTAATGTGATAATTTTTCTTGATTCTTTGATGAAATATTGCCTCTTCCAAGCGTAGCTTTTGGAAATTTCCTTCACCGATTGGGCTGGCACGCAGTCATATAAGTGAAATAACCTCAAAAGTATGGCTTACAAACCCAATCAAACCAAACCGTAACACTTTTTTTATTTTTAATCTTCTAAGAGAGCCCCTGTCTAAAAATATCAACAGTAATTAAAATTTACTTTTATTTTGTTACAGAATTGTGTGGATCTTCACCTAATAGAATACAACTCTGAGGAGTGGTTTTACCAGGCAGATCAAACTGGACCTGTCTTACTGAACAGCAGGGTAAGCAACTTCTACTGAATCGCACACATCAATTATTACAAGATTCAATTATTTTGTTGTAAGTCGTTTGAAATCCTAACAGTTTTGTTAAACAGTATAAAAAAACAGCTGATGATATTAAATTTCTCTGTTGGTTGACAGACTATATTGTCGATTTTCTGTGTTAATTTGTCTGCTTTATAGTTGACAACAAACTGATGAGTGATGACGATGGCAAAATAAAGCGAAATATTCAGTCAAAATAAGTCTTTCATTCTTCGGAGTTGCACTACTTGTGTACTATGTTAAGATTATCAGTGGAACTAATGGAATTTTGGAGAAAAAAAAATCAATATTTAAATATTCACAGTGTAGATTATTTATCACTTCACTTTATTTAAACTTGCATAATACAAATGAAACTAGAGTGACTCATATTTTTTTTTGTCCATTATACTTTGAATTGTTTTGTTACAGATTGTGTCATTTGGAATAAAAGGCCGTGACTCGAGCTATTCAGACGTACCAGCCACGTACCGCATCCATACCCCAAATAGAGCACTGGCGCCAAGACGATCACAGTAAGCTTCACTTTCATACATATAAATTGGTCTCTACATTAAAAAAAATAATAAATTGTCGGGTGTTAGCTCTTGAAAACAAATTGCTTCTGTTCAAATTTGAACATTTAATTATTATGCCCCCCCCTCTAGAAAGAGGGGGGGCATATAGGTTTTACTTTTTCTGTCTGTATGTCTGTATGTCCGGTAAGCTTGTCCGGGCTGTATCTTGGTTACTTTTTCACTACAGTTTTTGAAATTTGCAGAGTGCATTCTTCTATGTACGCAGATGTGCAACGTAGAAAAAAAAATCACAGAATTATCCAAATTTCCCCATAAATTATGCAAATTGGCTCCGTTTCTACGGGAAGCTTGTCCGGGCTGTATCTTGGTTACTATTT